>MU227345.1:5279237-5290459 GCA_018584345.1 Thuja plicata
TATATATATATGAGTTAGATATATATATTTTATATTAATAATATAAAATGATGTGTTTTGATTTTTTTTTTAAATATATGTATATATATATTTTTTTCAGAAATATATATAGATATATTGTAAAAAAAGTAATGTAAAAAGAAGTGTTCAATTTTTTTTTGACAAATGTAAATCTAAATAACTCAAATTTACATGAAATAGGCAAATAAGAATGAAGACATATATTCAATGTATATACTTCCTATTACTTGCAAAAAGTAAAATATGAAAATATTGAGAGTTATATGTTGAAAGTCTTCTCTTAGGTGCTCTAAGCACAATGGTGGGCTTGTTGGCTTGATTTGAGGCTCTTTGTAAAATTTTATTCTAGAGTGCTCCTTCAACCTTCAAGCACAAAACTCATAAAACACACTCAAGAACACATTAGAACATTAGTAAGAACCCGTGAAGTGGGTCCCACCGGGTGTGCCAAAATGTATATGCTGAAATCTAACTTGTTGGGAGGACGCTCAGACATGAAAATGTTAGAGATATATAATCAATAAGCTACACTAACATGTCTAAAGCATAATACAAAAATAAGAGACTCCATCATAACCTCTAATGAGCTGAACAAGGGCACCCAATGCCTTGTTGATGTGCTCTCTAAGAAGTTTGTGGGTGTGCTCTCCCAACACAATATACTAATCCCACTTGATTTGATTGATGAAACTAGAATGCAAGCTAATGAAACAATGAAAAAGCTGAAGAACAAGTATGAGGAACTTGTCTCAAGCCATTCATCAAAAGTATGAGAATGAAAATGCAAACTATGCTAATATGTTATGCAAGATCAAATGAAACCAAAACTAGATTCATTGCCATTATTCCTAAAATGTGATTTCTAGATTTCGTAAGAAACATAAACATGAAATGCACTAAAAATCTCTAGCACTAAACTAGCATGATAACAATGCATAAATGAGAGATGATTTTCTCCTAACAATGGCCTCTATTTATAGATTTTTTGGAGGAGAGAGAGGGATTGGATAAGGTGGAGCTCATATGACATCGACATAGGTGCTACATGAGAGACACATAAACCATGCAAGAGGCCCCCTTTTCTCACACATGTGTGAGCAACTTTGGATGTGATGGGTCAAAGTGTACTTAAAGTACACATGTGAAGGATCTTGTAAGAGGTGTAAGAGATTTGGGCCAATAAAACACTTTTATAAAGTGTAAGAAGGTGTCATCATGGGTGAAAGAAACCTTGTTGGCACCAAATAAGGCTTATTTGGAAAAGACAATTTTTAGAAATTCGCTCACACATGTGTGAGCAAATAATCAGGACTAATTTTTGTAGGAATCAAGAAATTAACCTAATTAACCTTAGTTAATTAGTAAGTAGGTCTATTTGGTGAGAGTGATGTGAGATAGGGTAGGATCTAGGTTCAAATTAGTTTAATCCATATTAGATTTAGATTAATTGTGGTTTAGTAAAATTAAGTCATGTGGAGGAATAAATAAATTATAAATTTATTTAAAAGGGATAAATGAGGGAAATGTATATAAATAAGATTTAATACATTAAAAGGGGGAATCATATTTAAATTAAGATTTAAATATTATGAAGGTGACTCATATTTAATTAAATTAATTAATTAAATAGATAGAAGAATATAACAAATATAATTAATTAAAATTAGCTATAATATTATGGGAATATTAATTAAATTAATATAAGGACGATTTTGGATGTCTACATTTTGCCCCTCTTTGATGCGGCATTGGAGACGGCGTCGCGTCAAAGAAAAAACAAAATAAGATGCCCCAGAGAGAAAATTAATTATGGTCAAAGTCGAAGAATGTTGTTAATTATGTTCCACTTGGACTCCACTTGGCCTCCACCTCATGGCCACATCATTGATCCTAAAGAATCTTTTCCCTCCATCCAACTTTGAATCTCAATCATCCATTTTCATTAAGAATCTATAAAAGAAGAGCCCTCTCTTCTCCTTCAACAAGCCTTTTATCACATTGTTATGCTATAGGATTTTGAGCAACCACATCCCACCTTCCATAAATCAACAACATTCTCTCTTCATCTTCATTTGGAAGGTTTGTATTTGTGTTGAATAGATTAACTATTGTTTCCTTAATTTTTATTCATCATATATGCATGTTCACTTTCATATTTTGAGGTATGCATAGATCATGTTAGGATAAGCTTAGTTATTTTAAGTTTGTTCTTTTATTATATTTTGGCATGCTCAGCGGGACCCACTTCACGGGTTCTTACTAATGTTCTAATGTGTTCTTGAGTGTGTTTTATGAGTTTTGTGCTTGAAGGTTGAAGGAGCACTCTAGAATCAACTTTTACAAAGAGCCTCAAATATAGCCAATAAGCTAACCATTGTGCTTAGAGCCCCACATAAATAATTAACATGGGAGCACGCTCAGACATGCAAATGTTAGAGATATAAATCAAATAAACACACTAACATGTTTAAACATTCTCTAAAACAATGTTTAGACATGATAGTGTGTTTATTTGATTTATATCTCTAATGTTTGCATGTCTGAGCATGCTCCCACACTAATTAATTATGTGGGGCTCTAAGAACAATGGTGAGCTTGTTGGCTACATTTGAGGCTCTTTGAAAAAGTTGATTCAGGAGTGCTCCTTCAACCTTCAAGCACAAAACTCATAAAACACACTTAAGAACACATTAGAATGTTAGTAAGAACCCATGAAGTGGGTCCCACCGGGCGTGCCAAAATGTATGTGCTGGAAACCTACCTATTGGGAGCACGCTCAGACATGCAAATGTTAGAGATATAAATCAAATAAACACACTAACATATCTAAACATTCTCTAAAATAAAGGATTCCATCACAACCTCTGATGAGCTGAACAAGGGCACCCAATGCCTTGTTAATTTTCTCTTAGAGATGTATGTTGGTGTGCTCTCCCAACACAATATCTAAATCCCACTGTAATCACCTAAAAATGGTCACCTAAACCCTAGACCCCCAATCTCAACAATTAATCAAGAAACCCTAATCTTGATTAAACCTAAGTCCTAAATCAAATAGGCAATTCATCACATTCAAACTGATCTGACCTAAACCCTAGGTCCTAATCAATCATCGTACTTGATTAATTAATTAATTCCTAAAATCACATTACATTGGCAAATAAACCTTATGTTAATTATTTAACTGATATTATGACATATTAATTAAATAAAAATTACAAAATTGTCAATTAAATCAAAAAGGAATTAAATTAATTATAAAATCATAAATATGCATTCAAAATCAATTTAATTATTAAAAATGCATATGACATCATCAAATCCAGTTAACTGATTTATCAAAATGGAAACAATCCAGTTCCACTCGGTTAACTGATTCTCCATTGATTATCATTTTAGAAATATTTCAGTTAATTGTGAACTGATTTTGGAAGTTTTGAAAATAACTGATCAGTTAGTTTAGTCAACTGACTCTCTCAACCAATTGAATCACTTGCACATGGATTATGCTTCTTCAATCGAATCTAAGCCACTCTTTTTGTTCGATCTCGACCGTCGATTTGAGAGAGATTTCTATAAAAGAGAAACTCTTTTCCTTCACAAAGGATCTTAATTTTTGCTTAAAGTTATTATACTGCATTTTCTTCTCTTTTCTTAGCATTTATCATTTAGCATTGTTGTTTTAATTTCAAGCATGCAAATCTAATCTTAGAGCATATTTCAATTGGTGTTTTAAAATCAATCTTACACACTCAATTTGGTGCTTCTAAAATGAATCCTAATTAGTCTTGGATGAACAACAAACTGCATTTTCATTTAGATTAATCATTTATTTGCATTATCATAGCTTTCAAAATCCTTCATTTAGGTCTTCGATGTAGTCACTGAGCTTGCAATGACCTGAGAGCAAGCTCATACTCCTGCCTTCTAGAAGGCAACAGGTCGACTCTTCAGACATGCAGGGTGAATGAATCAATATTCATTCCTGTATGCAACTGAAGAATAATGACCATGTTGAAGTGTACTGCTAAATTAGAGGCCCACATTTAGCTAGCACATTTCTGGCACCCACTGTGGGGCTCGTACCCACGACCACAAGGTTAATTTTTGTGAGTTTTGTGATAAATTTTTGGGTTGTTTTTCCATAAATCTGACTGATGTTTTTATTGGTACATGCACTTATGACATGATACAGATCTGAAATTTATATTTCTGAAAAGGTATTTGAGTTACCACTTGATTTTCTTTCTTTCTATGAATTGAAACCTACAATGCAAACTAATGGATGTGACGAAGAGCTCAAGAACAAGTATGAAGAACTTGTCTCAAGCTTTCACCATTGATGATGAAGATGCAAATACTACACTAGGATGATATGCAAAAGATAAACAAACTAGATTCATTCACCATTAATAAGATGCCCCACATTTTGGCATGCCCAGTGGGACCCATTTCACGGGTTCTTACTAATGTTCTAATGTGTTCTTGAGTGTGTTTTATTAGTTTTGTGCTTGAAGGTTGAAGGAGCACTTCGGAATCAACTTTTACAAAGAGCCTCAAATGTAGCCAACAAGCTCACCATTGTGCTTAGAGCCCCACATAATTAATTAATGTGGGAGCATGCTCAGACATGCAAATGTTAGAGATATAAATCAAATAAACACACTAACATGTCTAAACATTCTCTTTAAAACAATGTTTAGACATGTTAGTGTGTTTATTTGATTTATATCTCTAACATTTGCATATCTGAGTGTGCTCCCACATTAATTAATTATGTGGGGCTCTAAGAACAATGGTGAGCCCCACATAATTAATTAATGTGGGAGCACGCTCAGACATGCAAACGTTAGAGATATAAATCAAATAAAAACACTAATTCTATCTAGAATGTTTAGACATATTAGTGTGTTTATTTGAATTATATCTCTAATGTTTACATATCTGAGCATACTCCTACATTAATTAATTATGTGGGGCTCTAAGCACATGAGAATGTTTAGACATGTTAGTGTGTTTATTTGATTTATCTCTAACATTTGCATGTCTGAGCGTGCTCCCACATTAATTAATTATGTGGGGCTCTAAGCACAATGGTGAGCTTGTTGACTACATTTGAGGCTCTTTGTAAAAGTTGATTCCAGAGTGCTCCTTCAACCTTCAAGCACAAAACTCATAAAACACACTCAAGAACACATTAGAACGTTAGTAAGAACCTGTGAAGTGGGTCCTACCGGGTGTGCCAAAATGTATGTGCTGGAAACCTACCTATTGGGAGCACACTCAGACATGCAAATGTTAGAGATGTAAATCAAATAAACACACTAACATGTCTAAACATTCTTTAAAACAAAGGATTCTATCACAACCTCCGATGAGATGAACAAGGGCACTCAATGCCTTATTGATTTTCTCTTAGAGATGTATGTGGGTGTGTTCTCCCAACATAATATCTAAATACCATTTGATTTATTTTCTTGCTATGAATTGAAACCTACAATGCAAACTAATGGATGTGATGAAGAACTCAAGAACAAGTATGAAGAACTTGTCTCAAGCTTTCACCATTGATGATGAAGATGCAAATACTACACTAGGATGATATGCAAGAGATAAGAAAACTAGATTCATTCACCATTAATCCTAGCATGTAATATCTAGATTCAATAATGAACAAGAGCATGAACATGAAAATGAGCTAAGAATTCAAAATCTAAACTAGCATGATAATAATGCATAAAAAAGAGATGATTTGATCTTGAGAATGACCTCTATTTATAGATTTTTTGGAGGAGAGAGAGGACTTGGATGAGGTGGAGCTCATGTGGCATCCACATAGGTGCCACATGAGGGGCACGTAAGCCATGCAAGAGGTCCACTTTGCCCACACATGTGTGAGCAACTTTGGATGTGATGGGTCAAAGTGTACTTAAAGTACACATGTGAAGGATCTTGTAAGAGGTGTAAGAGATTTGGGCCAATAGAACACTTTTAGAAAGTGTAAGAAGGTGTCATCATGGGTGTAAGAAATCTTGTTGGCACCAAGTAAGGATTATTTGGAAAATGTAATTTTTAGAAATTTGCTCACACATGTGTGAGCAAATAATTAGGACTAATTTGTGTAGGAATCAATAAATTAGCCTAATTAACCTTAGTTAATTAGTAAGTAGGTCTATTTGGTGAGAGTGATGTGAGGTAGGGTAGGATCTAGGTTCAAATTAGTTTAATCCATATTAGATTTAGATTAATTGTGGTTTAGTAAAATTAAGTCATGTGGAAGAATAAATAAATTATAAATTTATTTAAAAGGGATAAATGAGGGAAATGTATATAAATAAGATTCAATACATTAAAAGGGAGAATAATATTTAAATTAAGATTTAAATATTAAGAAGGTGACTCATATTTAATTAAATAGATAGAATAATATAATAAATAAAATTAATTAAAATTAACTATAATGTTATGGGAATATTAATTAAATTAATATAAGGATGATTTTGGACTTTTACAGGTACAGGTACAAGAACTAGAGGTAATGTTTTTTAGTTGAACCCTGCTGAGATGACATATTTGATTGCTAAAGTTGATGATAGTTGGTTATGGCATAAAAGATTTTGTCATATAAATTTTGATAACATTGTGAAAACAAGTACTAAATTTGTAGTGAGAGATTTGCCTAAGATTGTGAAACCTACGAACATGGTATGCAAAGAATGTGTTATGGTGAAACAGAAGAGAAGTTCTTTTCCTAGCAAGAAGTTCACTGCAACAGTAAAAATGATTTTAAGGTATTTGAAAGGAATAATTGAATATGGATTGTGGTATGACAGATCAAATGATTTTACCCTATGTGCATATACAGATGCTGATTGGGGAGGCAATGTAGATGATAAAAAGAGTACAAGCAAAGGAGCATTTTTTCTTGGAGGAAGATTGGTTTCGTGGTTAAGTAAGAAAGAAAATGATATCTCACAGAGAACAATAGGAGAAGAATGTGTAGCAGTAGCAAATAATTGTAATCAAATAATGTGGATGAAACAAATGTTGAAGGATATTGGAATTAAATTTAAGGAACCTGTTATCATACACTGTGATAACACAAGTTCAGTAAGTATGTCAAAGAACCCAATATTACATTCAAAGACAAAGCATATAGAGATAAAGTATCATGTTATAAGAGAGAAAGTTGCAGAGAAATAAGTCAGACGTGAGTATATTAGTACAAAAGAGCATATAGCATATATTTTTACAAAGCCTTTACCTAAGGATACATTTGAGTATTTGAGAGGTATGCTTGGGGTTATGCCCCAACCTACTTTTGAGCAGTGATGCAGTGGTTGCATCAGTCCAGTGGTACAGGGCACTATATTCCTTTTGGACTAATTGTTGATGCTTCCTCTAGGAGGAGTATCTGTGTTTGAACTGAGTCATGGAGGAATCTTGGTAAGTGGTATTTCCAAATATTGTCTTTGGACATTAGAGCCACTATTGGATTGACATAGTGATGGCTTTTGTCATTGACGTCAATGGGGGACAAGAATACATGAAAAAAAAGTGGAGAAGTGGTGGAAAGAGTGAAAGAGAGGAACACTATACAGAATGAAGAAGATAGTGATTGATGAATAAGATTTAATGAAGACAAGAGCAGTAGCAGAGTTTTGGATTCATGGAACATTGGATGTTTTTCATCTATGTTTCCATCAATACCAAAGGGGGAGATTGTTAGCATTACTAGACTTGTCATATGTTACATTAGTGACTATGTTTGTCATTGGTGTCAACATACTATTTGGATATCATCATAGTGTTTTAATGAAGATTGACAGAGTAGCGGACAGATAATTGCAAATGAGGTTATACGCAATGGAGAACATATTTTAGTATCTTGATGATGTGGTTAAGAGCGCATACGAAGATTCAATTATTGGTGACAATTATTCAAGATTTATTGAAGACTGTATTTTGACAAAGTTTCTGAGAGACTGTTTGCAATGTTTGCATTATATCTTTTGACTGGTATGAAATTTGGTTTGCCGAAGTTATGGAGAGTTGAAAGACAGTATGAGGGTAATCTGACAAAGACTGCTTAGTATGGAATCGTACGTGTGAAGAATTATTAAGTTTTTGAGCTTGATAGTGTTGTGTAATTATGTAACGTGTATTGTTTTATATTTTGTAATTGTTTAGGCTTAATTGGCCAACTCAATTATGAAGTATTGGGCTTGCTATAAAGGAAATATTGTTTATTTGATTTTATGTGTAAATGAATGAATGATGGAATAGAGAGAAAGAATGTATGTATGATTTTGTAGTAGTATTGAAAGGATGTTCTATGAAGTGAAGTTAGCAAATCTGCTATTTTCAAGATTTGGTAGTATTTGGTGCAGCAGAGGCACGTTCAGAGAAGAGAGGATATAGGGTTTCAAAATTTAGTTTATTTGGTATTATTCTGTTCCGAATAATACAAAGATCAGTTGGACAGTGGGTTCAATGGTCTTTCCCTTGAAGCTATTTGGACAGTGGATCCTTCTACCTTCTACAACTCCTAACAGGGTTAGAATCTTCTAATAGGGATTCAAAGTCTCCTAACGGGGACTGATATAGACTGAATGTATTTCGTAGTGTCCTAACATAGTCCATCCTCTCACAAGGAATTTTTATATTAGTACATCTTTTTGTAGGCATCGTTCCCACTGGGGTTTATTCTTTGATCAAGAGGTTCCCTAGTTAACAAATATGGTGTTATTGTGTATGGTTATCTTTTTGTGGTTGTCATTGTTATTTACATGTTTCAGAGTTAATAAGATTGATACAAGTTATATTATTCAGATAACTGATTCACCCCCCCTCTTAGTTATCTTGGTGGACTTTACTTTCTAACATGACTTGTCTCCCTAAGGCGGGTTCTTTTGCATGGCTCGTGAATCAAGATAGAGTTTTTACTAGGGAACATTTGGATAGACTGGGAATCACAACTCTCTTTCCTTGCACCTTTTGTGGTTATTTTATAGAATCAAAAAACCCTTTGTTTTTACATTGTCCTTTTGCTTTAGACTGTTGGTACTGGTTGTTCGCTAAACTGGGTTGGTCTGCAGATGTGGGTTTCACTCTATGTGAACATTTTCGGGGATGGCCCCCCTTACACAAATCTTCTACTTTTGCCCCTCTTTGGGATATTTTCCCTTCCATCCTCATTTGGAATTTTTGTCTTGAAAGGAGGGAAAGGATTTTCAGGAAGAAATATTCCCAATTGGATGATGTTTTATATAAAATTGAGAAGTCTATATCTGAGGTTATGATATCTCATCATATAAAGAAGATTTATTCATCAAAATCATTTTCAAAATGGAATTTCTTTATACAAGCGACTTGGCCTCTTCTTCAGTCCCTACCTCCTCATGGTTGTCATTCGAATAAGAATTCTCATATGTCCAGAGCACAAGTTAGGTGGTCCCCCCCTCCAAGCAATTTTTACAAGGTAAACTTTGATGGAGCATCAAGGGGTAACACTAGGATTTCTGGTGTTGGAGCCATCATCCGTAAATTTGATGGTAAGGTTATCATGGCAGTGTGTAAGAAGTTACCCCCTGATTCTAATAATGTTGCAGAATTGGAAGATCTTATTTTGGGCCTCTCTTATGCTCTTCGTTTAAATGTCTCCAAACTAATTATGGAAGGTGATTCTATGGTTGTTTATAAAATTGTTAAAAAAGGTAAATAATATTTAGCATTTGAAGGATTAATCCCATTCATTTGATGAATTTGGTCTATTATAAGAATATAATTAAGCTCTTAGTGGGATTCTCTTTTAATGTTTTGCTTCATACTGTTTATTGAATGGCCATGAATTGCTGTGATACCCTAGTTAATGGTCATTGTTGGAAATTAGAGCTATGGCTTGTGTAACTATTAGTGACCTTATTATTGTGCTTCGGTGTTTGTTTTTATCTGTGATTGATTTATCAGCAGTGTGTGGTTGGTAATATTGTTTCTTCAAGTTCATTTTCTCCCATTTGTGATACTCTATTTTGGTTTCCTTTTTGCATATTGGGCCCTGGCATGTATAAGCATTACCATCTTTCTTTCACTGGTCTGGTGCTCGCCTCCATTTGTTATCATTTCAACACTTATAGGTGTTTGGTTAAATAGTCTTATCTCAGTTTATTTCCTTGGTTCCGTGGTCCCGCCTCCTCTATCTCAAGTGGTATTTTGTTGACCTTTTTCTATCAGGGCAATTAAGGTTTTTGTTGTCTCTTTTTTGGGCCTTGTTCTACTATAATATTCTATGGTGTCTTTAGTATGAAATATAGTATACAATTACCTCATCAACAGTAGTTGGTTAGTAAAAACCGCCGACATGACTTTGAGAAACTCGGGATTATATTTAATTGCACTTGTGCATATGTTGAGGTAGCCATACGTACACTCCTGGGTAATGATTGGTTGAATGATAATCCTTATGTTGTTCCCACTTAGGTAGTCTCCCGCTTTTTCAAATCTTTTATGGCCCGTAGCTACTTCTGAGATGTTTTTTCTTTAAGTTGGATTGCCTTGTAGGATGGTGGATTGGCCTACATCACACATGAGTATATTCGTATTATGGACAATTCTGATCTTTATATCTCTGACCCTTTACTTGTTGACTTTTTGGCCATTCATACTATTACTGTGCACATGGTCAGATGTGTTGGTGATGACACCCTTCTGCTGGTTACACCTACTCTATAGGACCGTTGTGTAAGACAAGGTTTGCTAGTACAGACATAATGGATGATTCCAGGCTCCAGGAATGACAAACACTCTTCTTCCACTGAGGCTTAGCACCCTCTTCTTTCCCCTCTTCTTCTATCCCATTCTTTCTTGGTAGGTTCTCTTCGGATGTATTTGGGTGGTTGGGTTCTTGGGATCATCTTGGGTTTTGTTATATCTTGATGGGTTTCTTGGGTGGGCTTGTGGGTGAGTGTTTGGATCGGGTGGGGTAAATTAGCTGGCTACTCTATCAAATTTTTAGGAGGTCTTTTTGTAATTAGTCCTTTGGATGATTTTCTTTGGTTGGCGACATTGTAATTGTGGTTGTCTCGTCATTTTACAATTGTTAGAGACTTGATTTTTTAAATTTTTTGTGAGCAAGACCGAAGGTTTTCTTTACCTAGTTCAGTGCTCTTTGAACCAGGATTATATATATATATATATATATA
>MU227345.1:5290686-5303319 GCA_018584345.1 Thuja plicata
TGGTCTATTAATTTTAAATTTTTTTATTTTTAATTAATTAATAAACACAGTTAGATAATGCATCCTAGATTCTGCATTAACGTTAGCTTCCATGCCAATGTATTCCACCTTATAAGAACAACTATTGTGTACAGATCTAAGAAAAACATTTTGATAATGTTGAAAGAAAACAAACTCATGATCTTGAACTTGGCTTCATTGTTACTCTTATGAAATGATGTTCGTGGGTATCCATCTATATGCTTGCTCTGAAAGCATCCATATCATGCCTACCATCGAGTAGGTACAATGGCGTCCTCAATGTGGGTCTGAGAAAGCACAATCACTAATGTTTTCCTCTCTATCCAACGGTTATCTTTTCTTCTAATGACTGCTACATCTCCCATTGAAACAAAAACAAGCTCACGCGTTAAGGCCTGTAGGTCTCTGGTAATCATCAGCGGTTAGATTTCTGGTGAGACAGAGGATGTTGGAGTGCAGAGGAAGGAAAAGAAGATACCAATTTGGTTGGTTTCAATTAATACAAATATAAATGAGCTGAGGAAACAGGGGAAGAATCACAGGAACTGGTGGAAAGAAAGAATGAAGATAACAAGGGTAGTTTTGTTTTTGTTTTGCTTGTATGGGCTTGTGGTGTTTGCAGTGGGGAAGGATGAGGAATTAGGCATTCCTAAGAAGAATAAGACCATTTCTGAGATTTTTTCAGTGGATGACTTTGAGTCTCTTTTCAGCAAAAGAAACGCTCCTTTGGCTCATGCCCAGAGCTTCTGGGATTATCACTCTTTCATCACCGCTGCCAAAAACTTCAAATTTGAACACAAAGGATTCGCCTCCACTGGTGGTGACATTGTGCAAAAGAGAGAGCTCGCTGCCTTTTTAGCCCACATTGCCACCGAGACATCATGTATGTGAATTAGGGTTCTTCTAGATGTGTTTTCTTCTTGAATAAGTGATGACAGTGCATAAGGGAAAGATGATGAGATATAAGAAGTTCCTTGGATTTTGTTTCAGTTTAGAGGAACAAGTAGCAGGAAGTAATTGATTTGGGTTTTGTGCAGGTGCATCATTGATGGCTGCTAGTCCTTCAGAAGACACTGCCACAAAATTTAAATGGGGATTGTGTTATAATCAAGAGCTGAGCCCCGATCAAACTTACTGTGAATCAAGCCTGGTCTATCCATGTGCTCCTGGAGCCACTTACCATGGACGAGGGGCCTTGCCTGTTTATTGGTAAACCATATACATGTCTATACTTCTATCATGTTTTTTTCTTATTCTATAAATTAGGAACTCCAGCATTAGAAAGGACAGCAAACACAAAGGAAGAAAGCACATTCCTTGACTAGGGCTCAGTTTGCTAAACAAGCATCTATTTTGGGATTTTATGTTGTCTGGGTGTTTTTTTCATTATTAAATAATAATATGGAAGTATGAGTCGATGCTTTTATTTTTATTTTTTTTAGAATTCAAGAATTGAGGAGTATTCATTCTTTTAAAGTAGTTTTCAACATGATCTTTGTACTCAATCCATATATCATAATTTGAGGTTAGAACCTTGTTGGATGGTGTAATCAAAGAATATATCATCATCGTCACTAATGGTACTCAACCAATTAAACTACAACCTTAAATGAAGATTGTGCTACATTCAAGATCTGGCTTTTGAATCAAGTCTGGTCTATCCATGTGCTCTTCAAACTAGTTACCATTGACGAGGGGCCTTGCTTGTTCATTGGTCTGTTTTTTCTTCTATAAAATTTGAACATAGCTATTACAAAGGACTACAAATAGAATGAAGAAAACACATTCCTTGAGTAGAGCATCAACTCCATAGTTTTGATTGTGTGTTTGTTTAAAATTTTTATAACGTGGTTGTTTTGTTATTTGATATGGGAGCAAAAGCCTATGTTGATATCTCTTTGTTTGAAAGTCAAGGACTGAGGGGTATCCATTCTGTCAAAATTATCTGAGGCCCAATCCTGACCTCAACTCATATATCATATCTACAGAGGTTAGAATCTTGTTGGATGGTTCCTAATCAATGAACAAATCATTATTCTCACTAATTGTACCTTACCAATTAAACTACAACCTCTAGAGATTTGAGCCTTGTTGAATAGCCTGCAGATTTTTATTCTCCATAAGTTGGCATCTATTCTACAATTTAATATTATGTAGGTGTTTGTTCTGGTATTTGATATGGAAGCATGCGCTTATGTTAATATTTCTTCGTTTACAAGTCAAGAATTGAGGGGTATCTATTCTCTCAAAGTAATCTAAAACATGATCTTTTCCTCATCCTATATATCATACTTCAAGAGATTAGAACCTTCTTGAAAGGTGTAATTAAGAAACACATAATCGTCTTCACTAATTCTACTCAACCAATTAAATTACAATCTTAAAAAGCTCAAACCTTGTTAAATGACCATACGATTCTCAATCTTCATATGTCAATAGTATCTTAACCCACAAGTATATCTAAAGATATGTTTTTATGCTGTAGGAACTACAACTATGGAGAAGTTGGAGATGCATTGAAGGTGGACCTCCTACACCATCCAGAGTATTTGTCAGACAATGCCACCTTGGCATTTGCAGCAGCCATGTGGAGATGGATGAACCCCATGAAGGTGAAGCAGCCCTCTGCCCATGAAGTCATGGCAGGAAAGTGGGTTCCTACAAAGAATGACACACTTTCCTCCAGACTTCCTGGATTTGGCTTGACCATCAATATATTGAAGGGTGAGGCTGAATGTGGAGATGGTTCTGATAACAAGAAGATGAGTGATAGAGTTGCCCATTATCTCTATTTTCTTGACCAGATGAACGTCGGAAGGGATAATGCCGGTGACAATCTTGACTGCTCTGAACAAAAAGTTCTCAACCCATCTTCTTCATCTTCACGTTGAGTTATTATTTGGGGCTAGTAAATAAATAAGTTTGTATATGCGGATTGTTTGAGCTCTATAAATTGTTGGTATATTTGGTACTTTTATGCTCCATCAACCAAAGCATTCTGCTTTCCAAGCTTCATGTAATGAGAGGTTTAGGCATTTAGCAGCTGCTTGTACACGGCTTGTGCTAATCGCCATGTTAAGATGTTTGTAATGTAAATGGTGTGCAGAAACTTTCTCTTCACTTTGCCAATAGGCTTTAAGATTGAAGAATCTAAATTGAAATTTGAAATAAAGAACTTCTATACAATGTAGCACCTTCGGCTTCAATGCAGGGTTTGTGAATTCCAGGTGTTAACGGGAAGGAATTGGACACATTGGTTTTTTTCTTACAAAATTAGAAGCTTCAGGAACAAGGATATATTTTCGATTTCGAATGCATCATAAATTTGGGAAAAATATGTAATCTACTTTGAAAGACTCGGGAAAAATATGTAATCTAGTTTGAAAGACTCAAACTTTAGTTTAGTTATTATTTTGGTTCAATTAAAACTAATTCTAGTTAATCATCTTGTTGAGAAAAAAAGGTAAAACAAAACTTCAGCTTTAAAATGCATGTACAAATCTGAAATGAGATTATCATATGAGATTATGTGTGTTGGATATTTAACATTAATGTAAAAATAGAAAAATATAAGAACATCAGTGTAAAAATAAAAAATATAAGAGATACCAAATTTACATAGAGAAATCTTTTTAGGAGAAAAAAACTCTACATAAGAAAATAGATAAATATATTATTAATATTAAACAAGAGATGTACAATAACACACTTCAATGTTATTCTTTGAATAATCTTGAAATTTGTTGTCATCTTTAACATACTCATCATAAAACTACTATCTCATGGCTTCAATTTATGTTAAAAAATTGTTGAAGGTAAAATCACAGTAATAATCTAAAACAAGAGGCAAAAATCACTTGCAAAAACTCATACTTAGGATAGTAGTACGGGAAATAGTCATGGCAATAAAATAATAATTTTCATATGGCTAAATGACATGCACATCTAGCTCACAACCAATTATCTCTCCATCTTTTCAAATGCTTTGAAACTCTTTGATGACATTTTCCAGTCCCACAATAGGACAACTTTCGAGTGTGAGGTGTGAGAGCACACCCCTTCGAAGCCAAGAAGCTGAATCTTAGTGGATTGAAGGTGAGAACGAGCTTGTACACGAAAGAGATGGCGAAGAAACCAAGAGAGATGACCAAGAACTTATGAAATCGCCTAGAAACTTTGAATCCAATTTGAAATCAACTAGAGGATGTTCAAATGACAAAGAGGTTTCAAAATGAGGCCAAAATAAAAGTTAAAACAACTCAAGAAGAATTTGACATCGATGACCTATCATAGGAGACATTACATTGCTAGGGACATTAGGTGTAACACTTCAATGACCACCTTTGGTTTGCCAATTTGTGGGATGCATACACACCAGTGCCTGGATATCTCCACAATGCGCATATGTCCTAAATCAAACAATATACATGGTCAGGAATCCAAATAGTAGAGATAATGTTTTGGCAAGGGGGCTGAAGTTGAGACTTAGTTGGAAATTCTATCTATAAATCAATTGATTCTATCTAAAATGCATTGGATGAATACAATAAACTTTTAAAGATTTTAGTTTACATTTTGTTAAGTAGGAAACTAGTTTGTTGTATTTTAATCAGAGTTCATTCTCAAAATTTTTACAATTGTGTATTATTCAATAATTAGACAAACTGATGTCTCAGATTACTCAACATATGAGGTGGCCAAAGAAAACTTTTGATTTAGATGAACAAAGAAAACATTACCAAAGAGATTATAAAAAGGCATCTAGGAAAAGGAAAAAGAGACCAAATGATGGATGTAGAAAAACAATAGTAGAGGAGAAAATGAAACAAAGTAGATCAAGCAAGGTATGCGCAAAAAATAATGCAACTATTAGTCGGTTAATTTGAAAGGTTACAAGAGTACAAGGAAATCTACATGAGGATGCATTACAATTTACAAATGGTCCACAACCAAATGATACAATTCACAATACTATAAATATTGAATCAATCAACAATAACTAAAAATCAAATCTTGATGTTGGTACATCCCAAACACTACATCAACCTCAAATTCAAGGTCTACATGTTGAACATGCTGAACAACAGCCTCACGAACAATAAAGTGAGTTTCATTGTTAACCAATTGTAAATCTAAATGGATCAGTGTTCATTAATTTTAAAAAATTCAATCCTCCTTTTGAGAATACTTAGATACATACACTTTCACATTGATGTGTTATATTTGTGAAGAATCATACAGGAATGAAAGTTGTCCTTAACTCAGAAGGCCTAGTATACAATAGGTACAAACAGAAAAAAGGGATCAATAAATTCTCAATTATAAATAACATGAATCTTGGATCACAACCACTTGAACTACAATATTTGACTAAAGTGGAGAAATGCTTTACCCCAATATTACAAGTCACTCACATAAATAGATGGTCCATACAAATATAGGGGTCACACGATTAAATTCCCACAACATATAAAATGTATATCAAATAGATTGCCCCATTCTATCAGTCAACTCTCTAATATTATTGTTAGAAGGAAAGAGCAACATGGGAGTACCTATCATTTTACAGTAAATAAAGAGTGTTTATAGAGTGTTAAAATAAAAAGTTATCCATAAACAAATCTATACATATGTAATGATTGATCCAAACATACTTGATGATTTATCACCAATTTTTGATGAGAATGTTTTTAATCGACTAAAAAATGTGCACATAGAATTTGATTTTGACACAAATATGAAGGCAACTGAATCAATGATTTGCTGATCATAAAATAAAAAATTATGCATAAGCCCAAATTGCCTTAGAGAAATAAGAGCAAGGGCATCCATTATATAGAAAATTGAACGAGAGGTTACATTATGGTGTTCAACCATATTCACCAATATTACAACCATAATATTAAAGATCTACAAATATCAACTACAAACATATATATACACAACCATAAATTTAATATGGGACTGCACAGTCAAGAAAGACTACAAGTATTCTCGAAAGGAGGCTGCCCCAAAGTCAAGCAAGGTTGTCAATGAGAATTAGTATTTTCATTCTCCCCCATAATGACCATTGGGAAGAACATGAAGTAAATATCTAAGCTTCTGGAACCTTTCACGAGCTAGAGCCTTTGTGAAGATATCTAAAATATGATCTTTTGTACTATAATACACAATTTCAATCAAGTCGTGTTGAACCAATTCCTTGATATAGTGATGTCGTATCTCAATATGTTTGGTTCTACTATGAAATAATAGATTCTTTGTCATTTGATTAGCACTCTTGTTGTCATAGTACAACAAGGTAGGTTCATTCTGAATTTGGTGTAAGTCTTCTAGTAGTTTTCTCAACCATACAGTTTGACAAGTTGTTGATGTTCCAGCTTTATATTCAACCTCTTCTATAGAAAGTGATACTATTGGTTGTTTCTTGTACTTCCAAGAGAATACTGCAGAGCCAAGGGTAAAAGTGTAGCCAGAAGTAGACTTCCTATCATCTACAGAACCTGCCCAATCAGAATCTGTATAGCCAACCAATCTTTTATCATCTAAATATTGAAATTTGAAACCATAACTCAATGTCCCTTTAACATATAGATAAGAATCTTCTTAGCTACACTCCAACGTGTTTCCTTCGGTTCTAACATGAACCTAGAGACCAAACTCATTGCATATGTGATATTTGGATGAGTAGCAGTTAAGTAGATCAAACTTCCTATCAGATGTCTATATAGAGTGGGGTTCACTGGATCTGACACATCTAAAGTAGACAATTTAAGTCCAACTTCAATAGGTGTTGTAACTGGTTTGCAACTCTGCATCAAAATTTTTTGTAGGATATCTGAGGCATATTTTTTTTGGAGACATAAATATTTCATCTTTGCTTTTCCATACTTCTATACCAAGAAAGTAGTGCATTTGTCCCAAATCTATCATTTCAAACTCAGTAATCATGACTGCTCTAAACTCTGCAAATAAAGCTAGATTATTCCCTGTGTACATAAGATTATCAACATAGAGAACTAAGATAAAAATATCCTTAGTTGAGCTTCTATTATAGAGATTTGGATCTGATTGACTTCTTAAAAAACCTTTCTGATGTATGTAGGAGTCTATCCTTTAATACCATGCTCTTGGTACTTGTTTGAGACCATACAAGGCCTTCTTTAATTTGTAGACATAATGTTCTTTAGAAGGTATTTCAAAACCTTTAGGCTGTGAAACATACACTCCCTCATAAATATATCCATTCAAGAAAACACTCTTCACATCCATTTGATAAACTACCTAGCTCTGCTGATCCCAATGCCAAAACCAATTTGATAGTATACAATTGTGCTACAAGTGCAAATGTCTCAGTATAATCAATACCTTCTTGTTGAGTGTACCCTTTGGCTACCAATCTAGCCTTATGCTTATCAATGCTCCCATCAGATTTATGCTTTGTTTTGTACACCCATCTTATACCAATAATTTCCTTACCAGGAGGTAATTGAACCAAATCCCATGTCTCATTCCTATCAATTGTTTTTATTTCACTATTCATTCCTTCAACCCACTCTTCTTTTTATTGAGCTTGTTCAAATGTTTGTGGCTCATTATTTTCCATGATTTGAGACATTAGTACAAAATTCACTTTTTCTTGCAACCTTGTTGTCATTTTTTCAAAATTTGAATCCAACATAAGAGTTGATGGATGATTCTTTTATGTTCTTCATTGATATTTTTGATATTTTCTTGCTCCCACACCAGATGATTCAGGTTCATCTTCTCTTCCTCCTCTTCAATCTCATCAATTCCTATCTCTTTTCCTTTTATTTCATTTTCTTTGGTATATTCTGCTAGTTCATTGAATACCACATCTATGCTTATCACAAGTTTTTTTGCTATTGGATCATACAATCTATATGCTTTATTTTTCAGTTCCATTGCCAATAAAAATGTATTTAAGGCATTTATCATCTAACTTAAACCATTTTTTCTTTTGGTATGTGTGCATAAGAAACACATCCAAACACTTTGAAGGGATCAACAATTGGATTTACCCTAGACCATGCTTGGTCAGGAGTCGTTCCCTTAACCACTTTTGTAGGACTTCTGTTTAGAAGATACACTATGTGTATACTACTTCTACCCAAAAAAATTTATCTAAATTTTTCTCTTTCAACATACTTCTTGCCATTTCAACAATTGTCCTATTTTCCTTTCAGCAACTCCATTTTTCTGTGGAGTGTAGGAAGTAGTGAACTTTCTTAATTCCATGATTTTCACAAAAATTAATAAAATGATTTGACTTGTACTCACCTTCATTGTCTGACCTTATCACTTTGATATACTTACCACTTTGTTTTTCAACCAAATTTTTGAACTATACAAATTTTCCAAATACTTCTGATTTTGAAAACCAAACAATACACCCAAGTTTTTCTTGAGTAATCATCAATGAAGGTTAGAAAATACTTGGATTTGTTCAAAGAAGGTGTTTCCATAGGACCACACAAATTTGTATGGATTATCTCAAGATGTTGTTTAGCTCTACTGGATTTTCCAATAGGAAATTGTATCCTATGTTGTTTTCCAACAATACATTTTCACATACCTCTTTTGTGTCTTCAATGGATGGTAGACCTTCAACTATTTTTAATCTTTTGAGTAAAATCAAACCATTAAAAATGAGGTGACCATATCTTTTATGCCAAATTTTACTTTCACTCATTTCACTAGACCTTAGTTCTTGGTTCCCATGAGTAAAATCAAGTGGAAATATCCTATCACTTGTCATTTTTTCTCTTGAAATAACTATATTCTTGTTTTATTTATATCTTATTATGCACTCATTTTTATCAAAAGTCACTTGATAATTTTTCTCTAACATTTGTCCAACAGACAACAAATTATTTTTGAGTGCTGGGGCTAATAGTGTTTCATTGATATGCTTCAGTTTACCATGTTCGGTTGTAACTATAATAGTACCCTTACCTTTGCTTCCATGAGAATTATTATCTCATACTACTACTGTACTTTTATATTTTTGATGTCAGTCAAAAAATAGATGCTCATTAGATTTCATATGTGAAGAACATACAGAGCCTATATACCACACATTATTTTCACTTGCACTTGTATTGAAGCAAGAAATAAACAAGTTTTGTTTATCTTCAACTGTGCTATGAACACTTCTCTTTTCTGTTTCACCTTGTCTACTCCAACATTCTGAAGCATAATGTCCAAACTTATTGCAATGAAAGCATTGGACAATCCTTTTACTATTCTCTCCTCCATTACTTCTACCTCTTCCTCTTCCATCTCCTCTAAAGTTGCTACTTCTTCCTCTGCAATAATCTCCTCTTCCTCTAGAATTTCTAGATTCACCTTTGTATTCATTCTTATTGTTATCATCATATATACTATGACTCTTGAAGAATGTTTTTCTTTTTTTCTCTTATATTTTCTTTAGAGGAAAATGCTTTCTCTAAGATTTCTTCATTACTTTTCATTCTTTCTTCAGCAGTTAACAAAATTCCACTTAATTCATCAATTTTCATGCTTGAGAGATCCTTAGATATCTCAATTGTAGAAATCACACCTTCAAATTTTGGAATCAATCTTCTCAAATTATTTTCAATGACATGATTCACATCTATATCTTCCACTAGTACTTTCATTTGACTCACTAGACCTTCTACCTTTGTTAGAAATTCATTGACATATTCACTGGTAGTCATTTTTATATTTTCAAAGTTTTTCCTGATAGTTTGCAATTTAACAGTTTGTGCATCTTTATATGCATTACTTAATATTTATCATGCTTTCTTGGAATGAATAGCACCACTTATCCTAGGAAAGATAGCTTGAGTGATTGCACCCTGACTCAAGAATAAAGCTTCATTATCTTTCTTTCTATTTTCTTTGTATTCCCTTTTTTGTTGTCATTTAATGCATTTACATCTGCTATCTCAACATATCCATTTTGAATAATTTCTCACAAATCCTTAGATTTGAGTAGAGTTTGCATTTTAGTACACCAATATGTAAAATTGTCTCCTTCAAAGATGGGAATCAACATATTAGACATTACATTGCCTTCCCTATTTGTGATTAAAATATGCACAATGACCCAAGTGCTCAAAGCAAAATTCAGGAGAGATCTCTGCAAATGAATACTCTCCTTGCCCCTTCAAATGGGACCCACACACAAAAAAAAACTCTTTTTCTTATTATTTTATTTGAGAAATAAGTGTCAGTTACCACTGATAATGCACTTAATTACAAAAATATTATTTTCCAAATTACAAAGAAAAAATTTATAACTCACAAAAAACTCCAATATATCATTTCCCTCTTAATTAAAACTCGTGTTTCCACAAAAGAGTTTTAAAGATTTTTGAAAGAATAACATATAACTAAAGCTTGAATAAAAGCTAAATTTTTTTATCAATGTAAAAAGGCAAGTTTTCTTTAAAAAACTTTCAATAATCTTCTCTAACTTCTCACTAGAAAGAAAGGGAAAAAATTGCAATAACCTCCTTTCAAGTTGCAAATGCCTCCACATGGAAACCTTCTTTCAAGCTCAAGCTTGCAGCAAATAAACTAGTTGCAATTAAATATGTTGATATTTGATCTTGAAAATCTCTTAATTGGTTGATTTACAAGCTCCTCTCCAATATTTAGCTTGCTATCTTTAACTTTCTTTTTGATATCTTCTAGATCACCTGCAATGAAAGACAAACTTTTCAACTTGGCTTTGATACCAAATGAAGGTAACTAAATCAATGATCTACTGATCATAAAACAAAAAATATATATATAAGCCCAAATTACCTTAGAGAAATAAGAGCAAGGGCATCCATTATAGAGAAAATTGAAAGAGAGGTTACATTATGGTGTTCAACCATATTCACCAATATTAAAACCATAACATTAAAGATCTACAACTATCAACTACAAACATAAATATACACAACCATATATTTATTATGGGACTGCACAGTCAAGAAAGACTGCAAGTATTCTAGAAAGGCGGCTGCCCCAAAGTCAAGAGAGGCTGCCAATGGGAATTAGCGCTATCAAAATGAACGAATATTAATTGGGCCAGTTATGAAAACTAAAGATAACAATGTTGTTGATCATAGTACATTGATGGCTACAAAACCACCAAATGTAGAACAAGATATCAAGTTGATCTATGCATGGGTGAACGAACCACACACAAATGAAATGACAATGATTAATTGGCCACCCATCGGTTCTTCTCCAGTAAATGAATATTCTACAACATGACTATTTGACATGGTGCTTCCCACTTTGTTTCCTAATGGTGCATACCATTGCATAAAACCTCGAATAAAACAAGTACATTTGTATAAGTATGTAAAGTTATAGAGACCACCAATTTGGCAGGCACCCAATGTTTAAGTGTTACATGATGAATATGATAATGCAACATCTTGCACAAAAGAATTTTCCATGAGATCCCCATGCCTATAATGGAGCTCTGACAACATATGGAAAATATGCCACAATCTACTCTAGTGGACATATTGATGTGCTTCGAAATAATTCTACAAGGTACGAATTCATACTAGACAAAATGTTGTGTCGAGCTAATGGGCATGCTTCAAAAAATTGACACACCAACTATATTTTTCACATTGAGTGTGACTGATTTGTACAAGCTAGATTTAAACAAACAAATGCTGGGAGAATCACCTTCAACTTCTACATAATCTTAGATGTGGTGAAAGAAAAACATCATTGAGTACCCTCATACAGTTTCTCTGTACATGCATCTATAATATAATACTTTTCTACAAGATGTACGTGAAAAAGGAATGTGTGTTATAGACCATTGGTCTTGATATGAATGTCAACATAGAGGATCATCATACATACATGGTTTCTTATGGATAGATGGATTTCCAAACATGGATAAAATTGTTTTGTTTAATTAGGAACAAATAAACATAAGGCAACAATATTTTGACTCGGTTATCCATGCATGGAACCCCAGAGGAGATAGGCATAAAGAAATTGTTGGAGATTTGATTCTAAACAATTGATTGATTGTATGTTTGTCATTGATGACAACATATAATACACAGTAGTACGTCTGTATGTACTTATCCATATGATGACATGAATACTTGCGTGGATAGATACATGTTGTTGACATGTTTATTATGCTATGTTCATACATGCAGACCCAGATATGATGTTTCAGTAAAGATATGTAATTCTGTTATTGACGGTTACAGTTCTGGAGGAATAACGGTTTAAGGCCGACATATGTAACATGTTTATTAAGTTGCACCTATCTTTAGGATATGCATGTGTATATTCATGATGAGTTATGAGTTGTTGATATTAATCCAAAGGTGCCAAACATATTTCAATAAGATTGCAAAGTTATGGTTAAATTGGTGAAGCTGACTTAGTGAAGCGACGCGTCTATTCAGTTTATACTTGCACGATTGTAATTATGCTTGCGCGCTTAGTAGAGCCAACAAGGATGTTATGAAGAGTTTTCTAACAGGTCCCATGATCTCATACTTGGAGTATGTACTTATAGAAGGTCATTTGTGATAAGAAGAGTTGCGAAAGCCAGAGATAAGAAAA
>MU227345.1:5308381-5386087 GCA_018584345.1 Thuja plicata
ATGCCAAAGGGGGAGATTGTTGGAGATTTGATTCTGAACAGTTGATTGATTGTATGTTTGTCATTGATGACAACATATAATACACAGTAGTACTTCTGTATGTACTTATCCATATGATGACATGAAGTCTTGCATGGATAGATACATGTTGTTGACATGTTTATTATGCTATGTTCATACATGTAGACCCAGATATGATGTTTCAGTAAAGATATGTAATTCTGTTATTGATGGTTACAGTTCTAGAGGAATAACGGTTTAAGGCCGACGTACGTAACATGTTTATTGATTTGTGCCTATCTTTAGGATATGCACGTGTATATTCATGATGATTTATGAGTTGTTAATATTAATCCAAAGGCACCAAACATATTTCAAGAAGATTGCAAAGTTATGGTTAAATTGGTGAAGCCGACTTAGTAAAGCGACGCGTCTATTTAGTTTATACTTGCACATTTGTAATTATGCTTGTGCGCTTAGTAGAGCTGACAAGGATGTTATGAAGAGTTGTCTAACAGGTCCCATGATCTCATACTTGGAGTATGTACTTATAGAAGGTCATTTGTGATAAGAAGAGTTGCGAAAGCCAGAGATAAGAAAAGCAGAGAAGAGTGTTAAAGCAGTAGAGCTATATTTATCATATGTTGATAATATAGATATTGAAGTTGAAGCTTTCAGAATATAGATAAGATTGTTATAGTGCTTTACAGTAGGTTAAATCATAAGTGCAAAAAATGAACTGATCAGACAAGCAGTGTCACAAGCATCAGTTCATCTTGTTGATACAGTGTGTATCAAATATCTAGAAGGTTGTAGCCTTCACCACTTGGACAATGAGTCCACCACCCCTAACAGGGTTATTGTAAAAGACTCCTACAAGGTCAGACCCTTGACCAGGTCACTATACTACTGCATTGTAATGAATAACTCCTAACAGGGTTGAAAGATCTTTTAACAGGGATTACTATAAACAGTATAGTTCTTTGTGGGTACTAATTCCCACCGGGGGATTTTACCATTTGGTTTCCCTATAACCAAATTGATGTGTTGTGTAATGTGTTATCTGAATGTGCATTTAATATATATCAATCTGTATTAACAAGTAAAAAATATTTAAAGTTGCTGATAACTGATTCACCCACCCCCCCCTCTCAGTTATCCCTGAAGTATTCTAACAAAAATATCCATGTATGCTTACAATCCTTTAGGAAATGTGTAGACAATATTTTCCTAAAAATTATCCTTTAAATGTTGATAAATAATTGAGAGAATTCTCTATTATAGTCAACCCATCACTGTCAGTCACATCCCTGCTTAAAAAATACAAGAAAAATTGTGGACACTAATTTTGACAATGACTACGAGGAGCTTCTTAACACAATAGAAAGACACACAATGAGAAAAGAAGGAGAATGTCTGTGAAAAAAAAGATAAAATTACTTGTAGGTTCATGGGCAAACTACCTTCCTACTTATTCAAAAAAAATATTGTGCATGTGTTCATCCACAGTAACTAGCTTGGCCTTTCTTCGGTGTGTTGCAGGTATATTGCTCCTTGGCCGATCAATTTAGAAGGCTCCAAACTATATCAAGACTTAGAAATAGGGGATAAGAAGTTTGAACCTACAAGAATGATGATAGGCTTTCTTAGGGTTTGACAGATCCAAAACAATATAAGAATAACAATTATATGTAGAAAACAAAAGAAGAATAAAAATTAACACAGATAACAACGAGATTTAATGTGGTTCACCCAAAACCTGGGCTATGTCCACCTACATAACCATCCAACCTTTCTTATTATCTAGAAAAATAGTGTACACCAACATTTCCATGCATTATGCATATCAGCCACTTATAACATGCGTTTTAGGGCAACCTCTAAAATAGGCCATTTTAGGGTTTTTACAATGTCAGACTAGATGAGTAGGGCCACAATATAAACACCCACTAAATGATCAGTCGCCATAATATCAAAAATATCCCACTTGGAGACTGATTAGGATCCACACCAAACAATCTCCCACTTGGAGACTAAAACCAGACGACAATGTAGTATGTGCAACTCCCACTAGATAAAAGACCTTGTTGTGTATAAACTCCATGATCATCAGTAAAGAATCCCAATAGAAGTTGAGAAAGAAACCAGCTTCTCCTTGGGGATTGCCTTCATGAACATGTCTGTAGGATTGCCACTTGTGTGAATCTTTTCAAGCCATAATTGGCCATCCTCCAAAATAGACCTTATAAAATGGTACCTGAGCTGTATGTGCTTTGTCCTTGAATGGAAAGAAGAATTATTTGCAAGACGAATGGCACTCTTGCTATCATTGTTCAATGGGAAATCTTTCTGCTTCTGACCCAATTCCTCCAGAAAACATTGTAACCAAATCATCTCCTTTCTAGCTTCTATAGCAACTACATACTCAGCTTCAGTGGTTGAAAGTGCTTTAACCTTTTGCAAACTAGAAATCTAATTGACTACAGTACCCCCTATAGTGAAAACATACCCTGTAGTACTCCTCCTTGTATCAATATCTCCTGCCAGATTAGAGTCAAAAAATCCACTCAAAGTGGAACTGGATCCTGTAAAACATAATTCCTTTGTAGTAGTACCTCTCAAATATCAAAGAATCCATTTGACAATATTCCAATGTTCCATACCCAGATTGCTCATATACCTGCTGACAACTCCCACTACATGAGCAATAGCTGGCCATGTGCATACCATTACATACATCAGACTGTCAATAGCTGATGAATACATGATGTTAGACATTTTATATACCTCTTCCTATGCCTGTGGGCACATTTCCTTAGTCAATTTGAAATGACTAGCCAAAGTTGTACTGATTGCTTTTGCATCCTACATATTACATCTCTTCAACACCTTCTTTATATACTCACTTTGGGACAAATTCAAGGTTCTATTTTTTCTATCCAGTGTAATCCTCATACCAAGGATTTGCTTAGTAGCCCCCAAATCCTACATAGAAAATGACCTTTCTAATTTCTGTTTTAGTTCATTTATTTGTTGCATATTGGACCCAGCAACAAGCATGTCATCAACATAGAGTAAGAAGATAATGTAACTCCCATTATCCAATCTCTTAAAATATACAGAGTGATTAGAATGACATCTATGGTAACCTTGTTCAGCCATGAAATTATAAAATTTTAAATACCATTGGTGGGGTGCTTACTTTAGGCCATACAAACTCTTCCTTAACCTACACACTAAATTCTCCTTACCCTTGACCTCATATCCCTCTGGTTGCTGCATATAATTTTCCTCCTCCAAATCTCCATGGAGCAAAGTTGTTTTAACATCTAGTTGTTCAAGATGAGTCATCTACAACCAGAAGACTTAGTACAGTTCTAATTGAAGTCATTTTTATAGTAGGGGAGAATATTACATCAAAATCTATACCCTTTTTCTATGCAAAACCTTTTACCACAAAGTCTAGCTTTATACCTTTTCTTTCCTCCATCTTCCTCCTTCACCCTATAAACCCATTTGTTAGGCAAGGCTCTTTTTCCTTTAGGTAAGGGGACTAAGTCCCAAGTCTTATTTTTCAACAAGGAGTCCATCTCCTCTTTCATTCCTAGCTTCCACTGTTGTTTGGGATCCACCTGTATTACTTCTTCATATTCTTTTGGTTCACCAGAATCAATCAATAAAATGGAATACAAAGAAGGAGAAAACCTGTCAGGAAGTCTACTTGAGCTTGTAGAATGTCTAACACTTACAGGATTTTGTGGGATAACCTGTTGTTGGTGAGCATCAGGTACCAGTGGCATTTCATTTTCAGGAGTCTCATCAAACACCACATATTCTTGTTTGACCTGTTCATGCTTATTTTCTTGCAACTGTTCTTCATACATGACCTTTTCATTGAGTATAACATCTGTACTTCTAATTATTTTAAGATTTTAAAAATCCCATAACCGATAACCATAGTCATCTACTCCATATCCAATGAAGGTAGATTTTTGAGATTTAGCATCAAGCTTGGTTCTATTTTCTTTATCAACATGGACAAAAGCTTCACAACAAAAAGTTTTCAGAAATGAATAATTTACATTTTTACCTATCCATGCTTCCTCTGGAATACTACCATCCAAAGAAGTTGAAGGTCCTCTATTTATCAAATAGATTTTAGTGTTTACAACATCTTCCCAGAAATGAAAGGGTATTCCAATATGAAATCTTATGCTCCTTGCACATTCCATGATTGTCCTATTCATTCTTTCTGACACACCATTTTCTTGTGGGGTTCCTAGAACTATCTTCTGCCTTCAAATTCCATTGATAGAATAGTAATATTCAAAGGCTTTTCTACAATAATCACCTCCATTATCAGATCTGAGACACTTCAACTTCTTTCCTGTCTCATTATAGACCAAAGCTTTCCATTTCTTAAATGTTTCAGAAGCATTAGATTTATGTTTCAAGAAATGTACCCATGTTTTCCTGGTTGAATCATCTAAAAAAATAACATAATAATGAGAGCCACCAAGAGATGATACCTAAGCCGATCCCCATACATCTGAAGGCACTAGCTCTAACTTCTCACTCTTCTTTTCTTTCCCAACTCTGAGAAATTTGACTCTTTTCTATTTTCCATAAACATAGTTTTCACAAAACTCTAAATCAATATTTTTTAGTCCTCAAAACAGATTTTCAGAGTGAAGGATTTTCATCCCTTTCTCACTCATGTGCCCAAGCTTATGGTGCCACATTTTTGAATATGTTCTTGCAATATCTATAGTAGCTTTCCCTGCATTAACATTTTCAATGGTAGCTAAGGTAGAATAAGTGTTACTAGTACACAGATATAATGTGCTTATCTGTGCACCTTTAGCTACTACTAATGAACCTTTAGTGATAGGATTTGTTAGGGTTTGATAGATCTAGAACATATAAGAATAACAGTTATATGCATAAAACAAAAGAAGAATAAACTTAGCATAGATAACACAGAGATTTAATGTGGTTCACCCAAAACCCAGGCTACATCCACCTACACATCCATCCAACCTTTCTTATTATCCAACAAAATAGTACACAAACATTGCCATGCATTATGCAAATCAGCCACTTATAGCATGTGTTTTAGGGAAACCTCTAAAATCAACCATTTTAGGGTTTTACAATGTCAGACTTCTTTTTCCCAAAAAATCAAATATTTTTCCTGAAAAAGAACAAAACATTTTTTGCGCTTCGTGCTGGTCAGAGATTCGGGGATACCACCCCTCACCTCCCGACAACTAGGTTAGAAAATCTAGCTACTCCTTCCTGGAAGGTTGGTTATCATGTGGAAATATGCATACAAGTAAACTTAATCAAATTGATCCAAATATTAGAACACACATTTTGATAGCTATATGAAATACTGCAATATATATAATATTAGAAAAACTTGACATAACTATCAACCCATTGATTTGATGGTTCTAATTGTAATTTAACACAAGTTCAACTAGTTATAAGTCCACAAATGTCTTGGTAATACTTTAAAATGAAGTATTATGATCAATATAAAATAGAGACAATAAATTGTCTCATCATCTTCCCCTGGTAAATTGAAGGCTTGTCCTCAAGCATTACATCTACTGGTAGTTCCTCAGAATTCACTAGCTTCTATCTTCCCTCTCCACTGACTCTTAAAATTGTAGTAGAAACCTCTTTTCCTTTCCCATACATCCACTCGGTGATCCTCCTATAGCTGGTCAAGCCTTGTAGCATTGATGTCATAAAGGGGCCAGCGGAGCATAGGTGGCTACATGGTAAGTGGAAATCAGAGTTGTTGTCTAATCTGCCTACCCAGGTGGATGTGTTTTTGTGCTTTGTGATTGGATGCCTCAAGATTGATAGGGTTGCATGGCTATGACTATTTAAATGCTTTAGGCAATCTACTCCATCTACTTCTGGCACCAACCAGGGCTCTCTGAAAAATGAAGTAAGACATTCCCTCATACTCTGCATAGACCTTTGTTCTGATCCCAAATATTTTGGTCTTTGTTTCCTCTTTTATGTTTCCATAGGTCAAATTAAACCATTCCCTAAGGAGTACATCCAATTTGCTTCTCCTTTCCCTCAACGAAAAAGGTTCTGATTTCTCCTGATCTCTATAATTTTCCATCTGTCTATCATAAATTGGCTCATTATGCATCCAGGACATTAATGCCCTCAGGTGTATATCCCATATGTAAAGTAGAGGATTCCACTTAGTTTCTATAGGGATAATGAAGTTATGTAGGTACATCTCACAAAGTAAGTTCTGCTGCCATGAGGGAAGGGTTTGGTATAGGCCATAAAATTCTTGAGTGGTTTTAAACTCAGAGTCTATATCTTTTAGGGTCATCATTAATTGGAAAGAGAAGAGCTTTTCTTTCAAACAAATAGCATAAACCCTAGGAGGTTTCCTACAAGAGATTATTTTATCAGCCAACTTCATGGCTTGATCCATCTTTTTCTTTTGTCTTGCCAATTGTTCTTTTAAATTTTCAATATCTTCACTTTGCTCTGTTATTACTTTCTTCATTTTATTCTTCTCTTCTCCCTATAAGGTTGTTGCAAGAATATATTTAAATTATATAATCCAAAGAGAAGTGACTACAAAGTTATGGGGCCATAATCTTCTACCTGATTATTTTTCATCCTCTGTTCTTTCCACGCTTTCTCTAAGTAGCTGGTAAACCAGGTTCTTTTATAAGGAACTATGACAATTTCTGAGCACGCTGACTGATGAGGTATTGAGACTTCTCCCTCATTACTATCTAAGATATTCTGATGGATTTCTTGGGGTTTATTTTGATATACATAAGGTTTAACTTCACATTTCTCTTTTGGATTTTGAGAAATGTCTGCGATTTTAGACTGATTTGGGGAATCATCCATATCAATTTGCACATGAGATTCTCCATCATCTTTCTTGGGAGAAATAGATTGGCTTCCTGAGGTTACTTTAGGAATTTTTCCTCTCATTCTTGGGCTTCTTCACATAGGGGTTTCCTCAACCTCCATAACCTTTTTCTTAATAACCTTCTTCGGTCTCTTTGTTGCAAGAGTAATTGCTGCAGGAGCCGACTTTCTTTTCTTCTCCTTCAAGGCTGTGGGGTTTTGTGGTTTGGCTGCAGGAATAGAAGTTTGTTCTTCTAATTTCTATTTTCCTTTATTTTGGGTAGAGTTAGGTACATTTCTCATATGAGTAGGCAAAGGCATACTTTCTTGAATATTTTCAGTTTCTACCTGTTGGGTGTCTTGTTCAACAACTGGTTCAATGGGTACTGCATTATCATCACTAGGTTGCTCAGTAGGGTCAACCTAAGGTTGTAGGGTTTTATGCTGGAAAAATTCTGACCATGCTAAGGGAGAGACATCCCTAAGATATTTTTGTATTATCAATTTGATTAGGGCATGGTGGGTGACAAAATTTACATTTCCCTTTTGGGTTTCCTCGGCACTGATACTTAGCATATTATACAAAAAATTAGGAACATTCATTGGAAGATTATGCCTTATGTAGCTAAGTCACTTGAAATGATGTGCATGCAAATTTGAAAATCTTCCTTCGTAGGTAAAATACCTGATATTATGTGTGGCTAATTCATTAAATGACAGAGGGAGAGAAATTCTTTTGCAGCCTTTCTTGGTAATCTCTAGAAGAGGGTCGCTTGGTAGGGTCAATTGGGCCCTAGCTGATCTAGCATCATGCACATTGGGGTAGTGTTCCCCAAATTCTATTAACCTAGTTACCTCTGCTATCCATTCTTCTATGGTGACTACTATTAATCCCCATACTGCTACTTTCCCTTCCTCAAATATATTTTCAAATTCAGTTGCTTCTTCTTCATCAAACTCTGTTAATTTCAAGAAATATCCTAACCAACCACGTGCATTGAACCTCTTTATTGCTTCAACATCTAAAACCAAAACACCATGAACTACTGGCACATGTCACTACAACTATCCTCCCATTTGTTCTTGTCAATTTTCAACTTCCTTCTCTGTACTTGACAATTACCTTATTCCTTTTTGAGTTTCAAATTACTTATTGTAAAGCTTCGGACTTTCTTTTTCCCTCTTTTGTTATTCTTGACATAAACAATGATGATGTTTTTTAACAAAAGAAATTATAACTCTTACTATGAGTTGCCACATAATTTAATTATAGGTCACGTCAAATCTGAAAATTAGGGATAATTAGGGAATAATAGTACGACACTTGTGCAATATAGCAATGGGATTTTAATGAGACAAGACCAAAGTATAGATTTGAGGTGATGGGAAATCTATACGAGTAAATAGAAATAGCATTTAGGACTTAATACACTTCCCTACCCCCTACAAAACAATGACAAGTTTCCAAACTTGTCAGACTTGGAATGAGGTACAGAACTGGTGTAATATCGTAATCATACATTTATTGTAGTACTAGATATAATTACCAAAATCTATGTGCTAAAAGTGAAAAAAATTGAAAATTTTATACCTGTCATTCGATCATTGCACGTGCCAAGAAAAGGTAGCAAGAGTGGAATGATTTTGGTGACTGCATGCATCAGCTGACTTGGCTCTTATTTGAAATAGAGAAATGGAAAGTGGTGATGACATGGAAGGTGGGTGGGTGGAAGATAAAGAAACAAAATGAGTTGGAAAAAAGAATACAGAAAGTGAGTGGAGAATTGAACTTCATGTGAACATGAAGTTTTTATTATGGACATGCTCAAAGGAATGCTATTGAAGAGTTGCAAGAAGAAGGTTAGCACCGTATGCTATAGGAAGTGTTACCTATTGTTCATCTGGAACTAGTTGTCTGAATTGCTACAGGAAGTCTTCTTTGGTTTGGGGCTAGTGATACAAATGTAGCTGATGTCCGTTGACTAATAACTTGAAGTGTATCAGGTCAAAAGTTGTCAACTGGATTTCTCCATTGGTGAAGACATGACTTGTTTCATATGGGCCCAACCATCTTGTCTGTAGCTTGCCTGGTATTTCTTTGAATCTTGAATCATATAGTAATGCCCAATCACCAACTTGAAACTGCTTTCTTTTAATATGGGAGTCGTGCCACTTCTTCCTTTATTTCTATACCATTTCAGTTCACTCCAAGATAGATTTGCACATTTCATCCAAAGAATTTAGATGATGTAATCACTCTTTCTATGTTGCAGGAAGATCAATATTTAACTCCAGCACTATGCATGAAGTTTAGTGTTCAAATTCAATTGGTAGAATTTCTATTTTTCCATATAATAGCTCAAATGGAGTGAACCTTGTGGTGGTCTTCCATTTTGTTTTGTACATCCAGACTGATTCTTATAGTCTACTGCTCCAATTTTGGCGGTGTAGATGAACTATTTTTGTTAAGATGGCTTCAATCTCCCTATTTGTGACTTCTACCCATCCATTGGTCTGAGGAAGATAGGCACTTGAATTCTGATATCATATATTGTATTCCTTCATGAGATCTATTATCAGATTAGAGGTGAATTTAGGTCCCTGATCAGTTACATGTTCTCTTGGCACTCCATATCTAGTGAAAATTTCCTCATACAAAAAAGCATCTACCTTATGATCCCATGAGTACTTCATGGCTTTTAATTCGACCCATTTGGTAAGATAATAAATAAAAACTAGGATGTAAGATTTCCCATTGGATGGAGGATCTATTGGTCCAATTAAATCCATGACCCATTTTTCAAATGGTGTTACCACCACTTGTGGATTTAAGGGCATTTCATCTTATCTTGTTGGCTGACCCATCCTCTGACATTTGTCACATTTCCTTGTGTAGCTGATTGCATCTTTGTGAAGTGTGGGCCAATAGTAATCAGTTGTTAAGATCTTTAGGGCTATCCTCTTTGCTATAAAGTGTCCTCCACATGGCTCATTATGACAAGCATGGAGAATGTCATATGTCTCATCTTCTTGCACACATCTCCTCATGACATGGTCTGAACCAATGTATAATAGTGTGTTATCAATCTAAGAGAATTGGAAGCTTTGTCTACAAGCATTCTCCTATTCTTATAAGAGAAATGTGTGGGGATTTTATTATCTAGATTTCTATATACAAGCTTAATTATACAAAGTAAAATTTATATCAAGAAAGTTGTGAGTGAAAAGAACAACATTCCTATCTTTCCATAACGTGAACAAAATCTTCATCTTGAAAGTATGTCAAATCTAGGTAAACTTGGAAGAAAGTCTCAGATAGTCTCCTAGGACTATCATATGCCAAGAGAAGGGTGAACCGCCTCACAACAGGTGCTATTAATCATGCCAAAGCCTCTCCTAGGAATAGTATATTCAGACTAAGGATTGCTTTCCCTACCATGAGGTGCATTTAAATTGTCAACCTAGGGATGTATACTTGAAAGGGGACAACACGATATGTGCTCTAAGTCTCTCACAGAGTCATACTACTTAGGCTACAGGAAGATAAAATGTTAGAAATAAATATACACTATTGCTACTGGAAAGTAAACACACTTAAATCAATGAAATTAATGTTGAAAACTGTAAACTCAACTTAAACCTATTCTTTCAACCCAGAGCATCCACTCTAACTATCCTTGCAGGTGTTGCAAGAACATTCACAGAGTATAATGTTGCAGGAAGAAACACTAAAATCCTATTTGAAATGCTAGAAATACTAAAAGAAAATCTACTCTACTCTAATCTAATCCACCTCCCAAGTGGGCCCCCTTGGTTTGCTTCTACTATCAACTAACATAGAAGATAAACCAAAATCACTTCATTATATTTTAGAAAATAATTACATAGGAACAATACATAAAACTGGAAAAGTAACTTGCTATGCAAGATGCAACAATGTATTCCCAAAAACTTTAAACTTACAAACTAAGAGTCAAATCGCTATAAATAGAGGATTGAAACTTATTCAAAATAGAAGGAAAAGTTCTGACTGGAATCATGATAGAGAAGAAAAAGGGAAAATAACAACCCATGACATATCCAATAAAGTATGGGCGACCGATTCAACAAGATAATGAGTGTAGAGGAAATATAGCAGAGCTATATTCCTATATATTCTCTGGAATGGTGGCTCTTCCCATGTAGTATCCATGTCTATCAATGCCATGATAATTTCCCCATCGCACCTGGACTTCAACGTTCTTCTTTTAATGTTGTTGACCACTCTAAAGTTGCTCCTTGTTCCTGGTAGGTTAGTTATCACATGGAAATATGCATACAAGTAAACTTAATCAAATTGATCCAAATATTAGAACACACATTCTGATAGCTATATGAAATAGTGCATTATATATAATATTAGCAAAACATGACATAAATATCTCCCCATAGGTTTGACGGTTCTAACTATACTTTAACACAAGTTCAACTAGTTATAAGTCCACAAATGTCTCGGTAATAGTTTAAAATAGAGTATTATGATCAATATAAAATAGAGACAATAAATTTTCTCATCATCTACCCACTGGTAATATGAAGGATTGTCCTCAAGCATTGCATCTATTGGTAGTTCCTTAGAATTCACCAGCTTTAGTCTTCCCTCTCCTCTGGCTCTTGAACATGTAGTAGAAACCTCTTGTCCTTTCACAGACATCCACTCTATGATCCTCTTACAACTGGTCAAGCCTTGCAGCATTGATGTCATAAAGGGGCTAGAGGAGCATAGGTGGCTGCATGGTAAGTGGAAACCAAAGTTCTTGTCTAATCTACCTACCCAGCTATATTTATTTTGGTGCTCTTTGAATGGCTGCCTGAAGGTTGATAGGGTTTCGTGGCTCTGAATTTTTAATTGCTTCAGGCAATCTACTCTATCTACTTCTGACACTAGCCAGGGCTCTCTGAGAAAATGAAGTAATACATTCCCTCATACTCTACATAGACCATTGTTCTAATCCCAAATATTTTCCTCTTTGTTTCCTCTTTTACCTTTTCATATGTCAAATTAAACCATTCCCAGAGGAGTACATCCGATTTGCTTCTCTCTACCCTCAAAACCAAGGGTTCTGATTTCTCCTGATCTTTGTAATTTTCCAACTGTCTGTCATAAATTTCCTCATTATGCATATAGGAAATTAATTCCCTTAGGTGTATATCCCTGATGTAAAGTAGATGATTCCACCCAGTTTCTATAGGGATAATGAAGTTATGTAGGTACAACTCATAAAGTAAGTTCTGCTACCATGAGGGAAGGGTCTGGTATAGGCCATAAAATTATTGAGTTTTTTTAAACTCAGAGATTATCTTTTAGGGTCATCATTAATTGGAATGAGAGGAGTTGTTATTTCAAACAAATAGCATAAACCCTAGGAGGTGGCCTACAAGATATTATTTGATCAGCCAACTTCAGTGTGTGATCCATCTTTTTCTTTTATCTTGCCAATTGTTCTTTTAAATTTTCAATCTCTTCACTTTTCTTTGTTATTACTTTCTTCATTTTCTTCTTCTCTTCTCCCTATAAGGTTGTTTCAAGGACATATTTATTATATAATCCAAAGAGAAGTGACTAAAAAGTGATTGGGCCACAATCTTCTACCTGATTATTTTGCCTCCTCTGTTCTTTCCATGCTTTCTCTAAGTAGCTGGTAAACCGGGTTCTTTTATAAGGAGCTAGGGTATTTTCTGAGTAGGCTGACTGATGAGGCATTTGGACTTCTCCCTCATTGTTTTCTGAGATATTCTAATGGATTTATTGGGTTTTATTTTGACATACATCAGGTTCAACTTCATATTTCTCTTTTGGGTTTTGAGAAATTTCTAGGATTTCAGACTAATTTGGGGAATCATCCATATCAATTTGCACATGAGATTCTCCATCAGATTGCTTGGGAGAAATAGATTGGATTCCTGAGGGTACTTTAGGAAGTTGTCCTCTTATTCTAGGGCTTTTTCGCACAAGGGTTTCCTCAACCTCCATAGCCATTTTCTTAATAACCTTGTTCGGTCTCTTTGGTACAAGACTAATTACTACAGGAGCTAACTTTCTTTTCTTCTCCTTCGAGGTTGTGGGGTTTTGTGTTTTGGATGCAGGAACAAAAGTTTCTTCTTCTAATTTTTTTTTTCCTTTCTTTTCGATGGAGGTAGGTACATTTTTTATATGAGAAGGCAAAGGCATAGTTTCTTGAAGATTTTTTAGTTTTTATCTTTTGGGTGTCCTATTCAATAGCTAGTTCAATGGGTATTCCATTATCATCGCTAGGTTGTTCAGTAGGGTCAACCTGAGGTTGCAAGGTTCTATCCTGGAAAAATTCTAACCATGCTAAGAGAGAGATGTCCCTAAGAGATTTTTCTATTAGCAATTTGATTAGGGCATGGTGGGTGACAGAATTTACATTTCCCTTTTGGGTTTCCTCAGCACTGATACTTAGCATATTATATAAGAAATTAGGAACATTCATTGGAAGATTATTCCTTATGTAGATAAGTAACATGAAATGATGTGCATGGAAATTTGAAAATCTTCCTTCATAGGTAAAATACCTGATAACGTGTGTGGCCAATTCATTAAATGACGGAGGGAGAGACATTCTTTTGCACCCTTGCTTGGTAATCTCCAAAGGAGAGTCACTTGGTAGGGTAAAGTAGGCCTTAGGTGATTTGGCATCATGCACATTGGAGTAGTGTACCCCAACTGCTGGTAACCTAGTTAGGTTTTCTATCCAATCTTCTATGGTGACTACTGTTAATCCTCATAGTGTTTCTTTCCCTTCCTCAAATGTATATGTAAATTCAGCTGCTGCTTCTTCATCAAACTCTGTTAATTTCAAGAAATATCCTAACCAACAACATGCATTGAACCTCTTTACTACTTCAACATCTGAAACCAAAACACCATGAACTACTGGCTCATATGGCTACAACTATCCTCCCATTTGTTCTTGTCAATTTTCAACTTCCTGCTCTCTAATTGACAATTACCTTATTACTTTTTGAGCTTCAGATTACTTCTTGTAAAGCTTCAGACCTTCTTTTTCCCTCTTCTATTGTTCTTGGCATAAACAATGATGATGTGTTTTAATAGAAGAAATTATAACTCTTACTATGAGTTGCAACATAATTTAATTAAATGTCACATCAAATCTGAAAATTAGGGATAATTTGGGAATAATAGTAGGACACTTGTGCGATATAGTAATGAGATTTTAATGAGACAAGGCCAAAGTACAGATTTGAGGTGACAGGAAATCTATACGAGTAAATAGAAATGACATTTAGGACTTAATACACTTCCCTTCCCCCTACAAAACAAAGACAAGTGTCCACACTTTTTAGACTTGGAATGAGGTATGGAACTGGCATAATGCCGTAATCAAACATTTATTACAGTACTAGATATAATTACTGAAATGTATGTGCTAAAAGTGGAAAAAAATTGAAAAATTTATACCTATCATTCGATCATTGCATGTGCCAAGAAAAGGTGGCAAGAGTGGAATTATTTTTGCGGCTGCATGAATCAGCTGACTTGGCTCTTATTTGAAATAGAGAAATGGAAAATGGTGATGACGTGGAAGGTGGGTGGGTGGAAGATAAAGAAATGAAATGAATTGGAAAGAAGAATGCAGAAAGTGAGTGGAGAATTGAAATTCATGTGAACATGAAGTTTTTATTATGGACATGCTTGAAGGAATGCTATTGAAGAGCTACAGAAAGAAGGTTAACACCCTCTGCTGCAGGCAGTGTTACCTGTTGTTCGTCTGGAACTGGTTGTCTGAATTTCTGCAGGAAGTCTTCTTTGATTTGGGGTTGGTGATACAAATGTAGCTGATGTCCATTGACTAATAAATTGAAGTGCACTGGGTCAATAGTTGTCAACTGGACTTCTTGATTGGTGAAGACATGGCTTATTTCATATGGGCCCATCCATCTTGTGTGCAGCTTGCTTGGTATTTCTTTGAATCTTGAATCATATAGTAATGCCCAATAACCAACTTGAAACTACTTGCTTTTAATACAAGAGTCATGCCACTTCTTCCTTTATTTCTATACCATTTCAGTTTGCTCCAAGGAATATTTGCACATTTCATCCAATGAATTAAGATGCAACAATCACTCTTTCTATGTTGCAAGAAGATCAATATTTAACTCCAGCACATTGTGCAAAGTTTTGTGTTCAAATTCAATTGGTAACATTTCTATTTTTTCATATAATAAATCAAATGGAGTGAACCCTGTGGTGGTCTTCCAGGTTGTTCTGTATGTCTAGATAACTTATGATAGTTTTTTTCTCAAATCTTTGTGGTGTAGATGAACTTTATTTGTGAAGATGGCTTCAATCTCCCTATTTTTTACTTCTACCTGTCCATTGGCCTGAGGATGATAGGGACTTGACTTCCGATGTCAGAGATTGTATTCCTTCATGAGCTCTATTATCAGATTAGAAGTGAATTGAGCTCCTTGATCAGTTATAAGTTCTCTTGACACTCCATATCTTGTGAAAACTCCCTCATACAAAAACTCTGCTACCTTATGATCATGTTTGTGCTTCATGGCTTTTAATTTGACCCATTTGGTCAGATAATTAGTAAAAACTAGGATGTAGGATTTCCCATTGGATGGAGGATCTATTGGACCAATGAAATCCATGTCCCATTTGTCAAATGGTGTTACCACCACTTATGGATTTAAGGGCATTTCATCTGATCTTGTTGGCCGGCCCATCCTCTAACATTTTTCACGTTTCCTTGTGTAGCTAGCTGCATCCTTGTGAAGTGTGGGCTAGTAGTAATCAGTTGTTAAGATCTTCAGGACTTCCCTCTTTGCTACAAAGTGTCCTCCACATGGCTCATTATGAAAAGCATGCAGAATGTCATATGTTGCATCTTCTTGCACACATCTCCTCATGAATTGGTCTGGACTAGTGTATAATAGTGTGTTATCAATCCAAGAGAATTGGAATATTTTATCTACAAGAATTGTCATGTCCTTATAAGAGAAATGTGTGGGCATTTTGTTAGATGCAAGCTAATTAGCTATATTAGCATACCATATATTTTTGACAGCAATATGAAATAAATTCTCATCAGGGAATACATCATCTATCAGAGTAGTATCTCTATCAGCATGCTGGATCATGGATAGATAATCAGCTACTACATTCACCTTCCTTGGATTATCAATGATGGTTATGTCAGATTCCTAAAAAAGTAGAAGCCATCTTGCTAACCTGCCTGTGATGGTAGGTTTGTCCATGAGACATTTAATTTCTACATGGTTAGTAAGAAAAAAAAATGGGATAGCCTATTACATAATGGCAGAATTTGTTCAAAGCATAAACTATTGCTAGTAATTCTTTTTTAGTCATTGTATAGTTTAAATCTAGTCCATGTAAGCTCTTACGGATATAGTAAATTGTATTTTCAAGGTTACTAGACTTTTGTCCTAGGAAAACACCTATTGCATAGTCTAAAGAATCTGTAAGTATATGGAATAAAAAAGACCATTCAGGGCCCCTAAGTACTGGTGCAGTTTTCAAAAGTGACTTGTGCTACAGGAAGGATTCATTATAGTCTTTTGTCCATGAAAAATTGACCTCTTTTGTAAGAAAAGTATACAAAGGACTAGCTATTTGACTAAAATTTTGAATAAACCACCTATAATAGCCATAATGTCCAAAGAAAGATCTAACATCTTTCTTCTTTGTAGGTGTAGTCAATGTGAGAATTACCTCTATTTTTGCAGGGTCTACCTAGATTCTAGCTTCTAAGATGAAATGTCCCAGCACTACTCCTTCCTGTATCATCATTAAGCATTTCCCACTGTTGAGAGACAAGTTGTGTTCTTGACATCTAATCAACACTTTTTCCAAGTTCTTTAGGGATTCCTTAAAGGTGACACCAAATGTAGTGAAGTCTTTCATGTATATTTCCATGCAATCATGTGATATGTCAGCAAAAATGCTAATTACAACTCTCTAGAAAGTAGTTGGTGCATTACATAAGACAAATGGTAATACAGAGTAAGCATATGTCCCCCAAGGGCATGTGAATGTGGTCTTCTCCTGATCTTGTGAAGCAATGTTGATCTGGTTGTAACAGCTGTATCCTTTTAGAAAGGAGAAATACTTCTTACCAGCCAAAGTGTCCAGAAATTGATCAATAAATGATAGGGAAAAATGGTCTTTCTTTGTGGAATTGTTCAATTCCCTATAATCCACACATATTATCCATCTTCCTCCCTTCTTAGGTACTATGACCAAAGGTGAAACCCACTTTCTATCAGAGATGGGATATATGAAACCAGCATCCAACAAATTTTTCTTTTGACTATTTCTCTCAAAGCTAGGTTTATTATTCTCTGAGGTAGGTAGAGTAGTAAACTGCCTTCATTAATGTAGATCCTATGTGTTTAGAGCTTGGGGTTCAGTCCTGCTATGACTCCATAGTCCCAAGAAAATGATTTTTTGTGCTTATGTAGAAGTTTGGTAAACAATACCAATTGTAGTGGTGGTAGCTTGTTGTTAACATGGAGATTGTGACTAGGGGAAAGTTCCACAGTGGTTGTTATCTCTATTATTAACACTTTAGGTATTGGGATTGTAGCTACTTCACATGGCAGTAATTGATTGATTATATCAGGGCTTACTGGAAAGACACAGTCCTCCTAGGTACATAACTATAAAACAAAGCTTTTGAAAACTTCCTTATCTATTTTACACTCATTAGTAAGAATACTTTGTATCACATCATCTTCTTCTTTCATTTTCAAAAAAAATTGTCTGTGTAGAATCATGAGCTGAGCAACTAAATTTACTTCTTCTTCCTCATCTCCCAAATCTGGCCAAAAAGGATCTCTCAAATCTGGCTGGGGTTGGGCAGGAGGATAGGATGCTAGCTTCTTTACTACTTGGCCATTTGAAATCATCATGCTTCCTGATCTGCAACTAATTTTGGCATCAGTGGTGCCTAACCAGGGTTTCCCTAGGATGACCAGATAGCCAAAAAAGTTTATTTTAGGTGATAATATGAGAAAATTAGCAGGGTATTCCCATGAATCCAAGGTGACTACTATATCCTCAATGATACCATCAAAGGTGATAGTTGAACTATCAACAAGTTGTAACACTATTGGAGTGGTTCTCACGCCCTTTATACTCAACTTATGCATTCTATCTTTGGTCATTACATTTATAGCTTCTCCCAAATCAACTAAAGCATTTTTCACAGATTGTCCATTGATTATCAAATCAACAACTGGACTTCTAGGGTTAGAATACTTTGGTATAACTACCTTTCCCAACATGATATCTACAATTTGTCCTACAACATTAACTTTTTGAGGGTCTTTTTTCTTTCATCCAGGATTTTTAATGCATGATTCCTTAATAGATTTTCCAAAAAGTGGAACATCTTTGATTTCTTGGAACAGAGGAATCTAGATGTGCATGTTTTTTATCTGCTCAAGAATATCAAATGGTGTTTCTTCTTGGGATATAGGTTTTTCCATGCTAATCCTATATAGAAAGGGAGGATTAACTGAGGTGTGAACACCAATTTTGCTGGATATATTAGTTGGTTAGACTATATTTTGCAACATAGCTCTTGGAAGTGGTGTTGATACTGTAGGAATATCTGTAACTTCCATAATAATAAGATGTTCAGGTGTAGGTAGAGTGGTATCAGATCTCAAATGTATATTAGATATCTCTAGTGCATAGGCAAGGTACTGTTGAGTATCAATAGTATATATTGGTTGTTGTTGTTGTTTGTTGTTAGGATTAGGCTACAACTTAGTAGGTAATTGGGTTGGCTTTGGATTAGGACTTGTGGCTACAGGAGGAATTTTTATTGTAGGTGGAGGCACTGGAGGTGGTAATTACGGATAATTAGGATTTTGGTTAGGCCACTATGGAGGCCCCATCCATTGGTTATTTTTCTGCCAACTCCCTTGTGGTGGTTGCCACTGATTCTGAGGCTAAGACCATTGGTTATTCTATTGGTTAGGCCACTGGTTATTTTTCTAGTTAGGCCACTAGTTATTGTGTTGGTTAGGCCACTAGTTATTCTGTTTGTTAGGCCACTGGTAATTCCAAACAAGTTGGGAGTGCTGAGAAGGGTTCTGATAATTTTGGTTTTGCCATTGATTATTGTAAGGATTGGAAAATTGCAAAGGATCTTGAGGCATACCTTGTCTTGAATCCCATGGCCGACGTTAAGAAATAAAGAGCACTTACTTGTCATCTCCTTCTATCTTCATGTACTCAATAGGGAAATGTTGATTCTCCAGGGTCGCCACCAACTTACATCCACAGTCTTTCTTTTGTTTACGACAGTGAGGATAATACTCAGCTAACTTAGATTCAACATCTACATACTTTTTTTTGGCAGTCATGGTGTCCAGATGTGTAGCAACATCATTAATGATGTCTTTCTTCAAATCCACTAGAAGGTTAGATATTTCTAGCTTGGAAATGCCTGAACTGATCCCTTTAGTGGTTGTAGACCAAAATCCTCTGCCCTTCTTTACAGTTGATCATGAATAGTTGAGACAAATTTTCTTCAGGTCATCCCAGGAAGATTGGGATATGCCTCCTCTGGCCATGAGGTTGAACAGTTCTAGGCAACTATCATTTACCCCTCTTAAGAAGACTAGTTTCTATCAATCCTCTGCCAACACATGTTGGGGATTGTTATGCATGGTATACAAGAAACATGAAACATAGTCCTCCAAAGTTTCATCCTCCTTTTGTGACATTCAAAAAATGTCATCTCCTCTTGGGTCACCCCCCTTGCAATACTCTTTGTATTTCAGCAGAAATAGAGTCTACATCTCATCCCAAGTAGCTATGATATTAGCTCCTAAGTGCATGAACCATCGTAAGGTAGACTCCTTCAACATTACTGGAAACAATTTGAGTTTTTGGGCATTAGTATTATAGTCAAATTTATGACAAAGAATGTCAAACTTGAACGAAAATGTGTCAGGATCTTCGGTTACCAGACCATAGAAATTTGGAAGCGCGACAGTGGGTATGTTTTTGAGATTAGCATTGTTTATAAGGCTTGGAAGAGGGAATGGAAAGGTAGGTTGTGCCATTACTAAAGGTATTTGGAAATGGAGTTGCTTCTGGAAAGGAACGTTAGCTACAAAATTATTAACAACAAGTCCATTTGGGCCATAATTATCAAGAAAGCTAGCCAAAATTTCAGCAAAAGGTCCAAGGCTAGCTATGTCAACAGGCTCTACTCTAGAGGAAGACGCTGTAGGAAATTTAGGACTTGTGTCAACAAAAGGTAACTCAACTTATTCGTTCACATTCGCAGACTCTCCTGGAAGAAATTTTCCATATTCATCTCATCTTCTTCCTATTTGATGCATGAAAGTGAATTCTTCACACTTGCAAAGAAAATTTAGGACTACAAACCACTATCTTAAAAAATAGGAAACTATTTAGAAATGAAAAATGACTCAATAAGATTCTCAGCTTGACACCATCCTCAGTAGCGACGCAAAAAATGAACCACCTCACAACAGGTGCTAGTAATCATGCCAAAGCCTCTCCTAGGATTATTATATTGAAACTAAGGATTAATTTCCCCACCATGAGGTGCATTTAAATTTTCAACCCAGGGAGGTATACTTGAAATGGGACAACACGATATGTGCACTAAGTCTCTCAAAAAGTCATACTACATAGGCTGCAGGAAGATAAAATGTAGGAAAGAAATCTACACTTGATGTAGGAAAGTAAACACACTTAAATCCTTAATGAAATGAATGCTGAAAACTATAAACTCAACTTAAACCTATTCTTTCAACCCAGAACATCCACTCTAACTATCCTTGCAAGTGTTTTAGGAACATTTACAAAGTATATTGTTGCAAGAAAAAACAACAAACTCCTATTCAAAATGTTGGAAATACTGAAAGAAAATCTACTCTAGTCTAGTCTAATCCACCTCTCAAGTGGGCCCCCTTGGTTGGATTCCACTATCTAATAATATAGAAGATGAACCAAAATCATTTCATTATATTTAAGAAACTGATTACATAGGAACAATACATAAAACTAGAAAAGTAACTTGTTGTGCAAGATGCAACAATGTATTCCGCAAAACTCTAAACATACAAACTAACAGTCAAATCCATGTAAATAGAGGATTGATACTTATTCAAAACATAAGGAAATTTTTTTACTGGAATCATGCCAGAGAAGAAAAAGGGAACGTAACAGCCCACGACATAGTCAATAAAATCTAGGCGACCAATTCAATAATATAATGAGTGTAGAGGAAATATAATAGAGCTATATTCCTATATTCTCTAGAATGGTGGCTCCTCCAATGTAGTAGCCATGTCTGTCAATTCCATGATGATTTCTCCCTTTGTAGTTGGACTTCAACATTCTTCTTTTGATGTTGTCGACCACTCTCAAGCTGCTCCTTCTTTCTAGCAGGTTAGTTATCATGCAGAATATGCATACAAGTAAACTTAATCAAATTGATCCAAATATTATAAAACACATTCTGATAGCTATATGAAATACTACAATATATATAATATTAGAAAAACATGATATAACTATCTACCCATATGTTTGACGGTTCTAACTATACTTTAACACAAGTTCAACTGGTTATATGTCCACAAATGTCTTGGTAATACTTTAAAACAAAGTATTATGATCAAAATAAAATAGAGACAATAAATTGTCTCATCAAAGGGATTGGGTTGGAATGATTTAAAAAAAGAATGAATCCATTGCCAATGTTGTTGAGGTCTCTTATAGAACCAAAAAATGTGCAAAAAGACTCCGAATTCCCACAAAAGGGACACTGAGGATCAGGAACACCTGGGTGTTTGAGCCAAGGGCCAGAAGAAAGACCTTGGAAAAGAAAACAACAAGTGAAGAGATCCATCTTGGGCTCAATAATAGTAGACCATATGATCTAGAAATGATATCTCTAGTGGTGAGAAGAAGAGTGCAAATGCCACCTCTAGTTAAGAGTGTCCACCATAGGAAGATGAGGTGACAACCACCTGTATCCCATCTTTGGCTTGTAGTTGCTGAAGGGTGTGATAGGGTACCATTTCTAGTCTTTTCACAAGGGTTGAAAAGAATGAATACCCAACTTATGTAACAAATGATCAGGAATGGCAGAGACCAAGAGATCAAAATTCTGACAATTTAGACGAGCCAGATGGAACTGGACCTGCATGTCTTCCAAAGAATGGAGGATCATAGTGACCATGGAAAAGATGTCCTTGAGTGTTCTGATGCCATGTTTGAAAAAAATGCAGAACACTGGCACCTTGAGTCTTAGCCAAAGGAATATCCCTTGAATGGAAAACAATGAATACCACCAAAGGTTCTATTAATTCAAAGAAAGCCCATTAGGAAAACTATCCCCATCGCAATGAAGCCAAGTTTTGATTTCTTCCCAGGCCTTCCATATGATCTTAACAACAAAAGCGCCCTGAATATGCATAGGCTCCCACATAATAAGAAGATTTTGAAGACCAATTCCCTTCCAAGCTTGCTTGTGAACATGATATCCTAAAGAAATGCAATGCTTAACAAGGATTTTTCAAGCTTCATTGCCTATGAGAGCACGAATAATCCATTGTTCAAAAACAACGAGCTTCTGAGTGGAAAAAAGATTGAGGCCACCAGAATCTTTGGCAAGGCAGAAATAATCCCAAGAAACTCTATGGAATCCACGACGGTCGGCACCCAAAGCCCAAAGGAAATCTCTGAGAAGATTCTCTAGCTTAAGCTAAGAAGCTTTAGAAGGAGTCCAATAAGAATAATAATATACATGAGTGGAAGCCAAAACCTTAGAACAAATCTGGAATTTCATCGTAAGAGAGAGGGGCTTAGAAATCCAATATTGAAGTTTTTTTTCAATTTTAGCAAGGACAACATTCCATAAATCCACAAAAGAGCCTCAAAAAGAAAAGGGAATGCCCAATAAGTGGAAAAATTCCCCATGTTGAAACCACTTCCAATCAAAATTTTCCATCCAAGGAGGGGTTCAGAGAAAATATTGTCTATAGAAGAGAGTCTTATGCCATTGAATAGCAGACCTAGAGGCCTAAAAAAATGTATCCAATCATTCCTAGCCATTAGAGACATTTCCCTCATCCTCAAGAAGAGTGAGAAAGGAATCATTAGAAAAGTGAGCATTGACAAGGTGGGAAGAGGAATCTAGAAGAGAGATGCCTTGCACTAAACTAGAGGAAAAAAAATTCGAAAGCAGGTAACCGAAGCCTTTAGCAACAAGCATATACAGTGTAGGAGCCAATGGGAAAACTTGGCGAATGGACCTAAAAAGCCCAAAGGCATCAGACTGGGTACCATTGATAGATATGCACATGGAAGCATCACCAAAAATCATATCCATAGACTATAAAAAATTGGCACCAAAACCAATAGCTTGCAACATGGTAAGAATGGAAGGCCATTCAATGCAATTATAAGCTTTGGAAAAGTCAATTTTGAGGAACAAAGTGTGTTTCTTGGACTGATGGGCCCATTCCATTCCCTCATAGACAATAATAATATTGTCAAGGATATATATGGATTTAATGAAACTAGTTTTCTTTGGTAAGACAATCAGAGGAAGGAGATCTCTAATTTTTAGAGCTAAAATCCTTAGCAATGATCTTGTATGAAACATTTAGCAAAGTGATGGGCCTTCTGTTATAGATATCTTTGGGATCACCAGCTTTAGGTATGAATTTAATATTTCATTTATTAATAATAAAACCTAGAATTTTATTATGGTAGGCTTTGAGATACACTTTATGCAGGTTAGGACCTATATCATCCCACAAATTCTTGTAGAATTCATAAGGGAAGCCATCGCACCTAAGGGACTTATCATCTACCATAGAAAAGAAAACCTCTTTTAGGTTAATGATGGTGAGAATTTGCTCATACAAGGCACGTTGATTGATCACAATGTGGTTTGGTGTAACATCAATACATGCCCTGAGAGCTTCTTCCCAAGAAACCAAATTTCCTTGTGAAGAAAACACTTTTTTATAGTGTTGAAGAAAATCTTGAAGAATATCAGGAAGATTTGAGAGAGTTCCATGAACATGCTTGATTTTTTTGTCCCAAAGTTGGTATAATGGGCTTTAAGAGCATGAAAAAATGATTTAGAAGCTTTATCACCCACCTCCAACCAGTGGAGGTGAGCTTTGATTTGAGCTCCCTTAGCATCATAGCTATCAGCAATTTTCATCTCATTGAGGAGTTGTGCAAGTTTAAGATGAAGCTCAAAATCAAAGGGATTCAAAGTGACAGCATCAGAAGCACTCCACAAAGCTTTGGTGTTAGTTTCATAAGAATGTTTCCTATACAAGACCAACTAGTGGCTGTAGATGTAGAGAAATATGGAAGTACAGGTGATGGCATCATTCCACCATGGGATGCACCCAGTGTGGTTGTGGGGCCAAGGATCTAAATTCTAGACTTGAAGAATATGAGAAATGGTAGAAGCACAATTGAGCATGGACGGTTGAGAAAAAATTGAGTTCTAATAGCCCACCGAGTAGAAGATTTCCACGTAATGGAAAAAAAGATGGGGTAATGATCAAAAAAGGTCACATCTAGGAAATGAATGATAGGTAACTCCTGATCTTCAGAAAAAGAGAAAAATGATTGTGCAGTTATTATAGAATGATCAAGTCTCATAAATATGCGGTTAGAACTAGCTCTAAAATTAGACCAATTGTGTCAGAACCCACTTAGCAATGGTGGTTAGTATTGGGATAAAAGGGCCCAATTTATTACGCATCTAATACCATGCTTCCCACTCTCCAGCTATCCATTGAAAAGGAAAAATCCCTTCCTTGTTATAGGCCAACTCAACCATATTAAAGTCCCCACACATCACCCAAGTTTCTAGAGGCAAATTATCTACCGACCAACACCAAAGTTGAGATCGTTCCACAACATCATTGGGAGCATAAACATTAACTATACCAAAGGAATGATTATTGAAGGACAACAAAATCCAAGTGACTCGCTGCATTGGATAAGAACCATGAATAATAATAGCATATTAAAGATGAGGTGACATAATAGTAATGACATTGCCTTTACCAGCTTCATGCTAAGAAGAAAACACAATGTCGTTCGGCCAAATGACACGACAGGGAGAAGTAAGAAAAGAACCAGAAATTTTAACTTTCTGTAAATAAAAACATCTCGAATGTGAAGTCTACAATAGGTATCCCAAACATGGTACTTTCTAGAAAGGTCGGTCATACCTCACACATTCCAGGATAAACAAATTCATGAAAAATATTGCATGTCTTCCTTTTCCTCAAGAGAGGAGAAGCTATTATGTAAGAAGGTTGGAATGGAACCAAAGCTGGTGGGTAAATCTGCAGATGAGATAAACCACCACTTTTCATCTGGGTTTTTCGCATGACCATCAGGGCTGTGAGACCAACACAATGTATGTGAAGAAACAATTGAAGACACAGCTTGCAGAGTGCACACCACCCCTAGAGTGGTAGACCACATAGCTAGAGATTTCCCCTGTGAAGCAGGGTGTGACAATAGTGGAACTACTGGCGGCCTGTCGGTAGTAGATATTTTCTCTTCAGCTGGAGGAGCTGATGGAGGAACAAAAGTGGAAGTGATGGGTGCCTGCTTGGTAGTTCAAGAGGTCTTGCCTTTTTTCACAATCATAGTCCATTCTTCCTTCTTCCCAGCCTTTGAATTTTTAGTAGGCATTTTCTTTGGTTGTGGCTTGACCTAGGGAATAGCCAAAGGGAAATCCTTAATCTTATGATCCACCGACTGGAACCTATAGCGAGTATTTGAAATGTTTAAATAAATCACCTTCTGAGAAAAGGTATGGGTATTGTATGCACCCTAAAATGGTTTCCTAGACTATGGGCCCCATTCTTCAATTTATCAAATGATGGAATCAATTTATCAATTTCTTGAATCACAATGCCTTGCAATATTTTCAATTCAAATCAATTTCCTTGATCAAATCGTAATTATTTCAATTATTTCAATATTTACTAAGGTTTGATCATTTTATCCATAATCTTATTTAATTAAAAGAAAACATCCCTTTTAATTAAACAAAATAATCTTATTTAATTAAATGAAAACATCCCTTTTAATTAAATAAAATAATCTTATTTAATTAAAAGAAAATATCCCTTTTAATTAAATAAAATAATCTTATTTAATTAAAATAAAACATCCCTTTTAATTAAATAAAATGATCTTATTTAATTAAAATAAAATCCCTCTTTTAATTAAATAAATAAAATCCTCACCTAAATCTCTCTTTGTGATGAAAAAAGGAAATATATCAAATAAAAATAAATAAAAAATTCTTTTTTCTCTACACTTTGAATGCACATATTTCTAAGTGGTGGGCTTTTTCCTCTTACTCACCTTTTTAGGGATTTATGCCACATTGCTCTTGAGGATGCATTCCTCTCCACACTTTCCTTTATAAGGAACCCTCTCCTTCTCATTTAGCATCAAGATTTTATGTTATTTTTATGCTACAGGTTTGGAGAGCGATTTTGGAGAAGAGTTTGAGCACTTGAGCTTGAACATTGCAACTTCTCTTTTCTTGTCTTCTTCTCTCATGCATCCATGGAAATCCATTTAGATTACTCTTTCACTTGCATGTAAGATTAGATTCATATTTCATTTCATAGAATAATCTTGCATGCGTATTTCCTTTCATAGATTAGTTTGCTTTCATGCATTATTATCATATAGAATAGCTTCAATTTTTATTTGCATGCATATTTGATGATCATGGAGACTAGCACTCTTGCTTTTCCTCTTTGAATATCTTGGTTTATAGTGTACTTGCATGGGCACAAACTAGGTCTAAACTAAGTGCCTTCATTATAAACTCTTGCAATCCATGAATAGAGAGCTATGAGTCACCATTTGAGACCTCATTCTTGAGAAATCTTGGATATAATGACTTATAGAAGTGTGTCAACATTTTTTCACAGTCACACATTTTTGGCACTTCCACTTAGAGCCAAATCCTTCATAGGAGCCCCCAAATCCTTCATAGGATTTGCTCAACAGCCCCCAAATCCTTCATAATTGTTTTGACATCTAGTTGTTCAAGATGCAAGTCATCTACAACCACAAGACTTAGTACAGTTCTAATTGAATTCATTTTTACAACGAGGGAGAATATTTCATCAAAATCTATACCCTTTTTTTGTGCAAAACCTTTTACCTCAAGTCTAGCCTTATACCTTTTCTTTCCTCCATTTGCCTCCTTTAGCCTATAAACCCATTTGTTAGGCAAGGTTCTTTTTCCTTCAGGAAAGGGGACTAAGTCCCAAGTATTATTTTTCAACAAGGAGTCCATCTCCTCTTTCATGCCCAACTTCCACTATTTTTTGGAATCCACCTGCATTGCTTCTTCATATTCTTCTGGCTCACCAGAATTAGTCAATAAATGGAATACAAAGGAGGAGAAAACATGTCAGGAGGTCTACTTGACCTTGTAGAAGATGATGTAAACACTATAATCTATTTGATAAATAGAGGACCTTCAACTCCTTTGGATGGTGGTATTCCAAAGGAAGCATGGACTGGTAAAAAGGTAAATTATTCATTTCTGAGAACTTTTGGTTGTGAATCTTTTGTCCATGTTGATAAAGAAAATAGAACCAAGCTTGATGCTAAATCTCAAAAATGTACCTTCATTGGTTATGGAGTAGATGAATATGGCTATCGGTTATGGGATTTTGAAAATATTAAAATAATCAGAAGTAGAGATGTTATATTCAATGACAAGGGAAAGTATAAAGAACACTTGCAGGAAAAGAAGCATGAACAGGTCAAACAAGAATATGTGGTGTTGGATGAGACTCCTGGAAATTAAATGCCACTGGTACCTAATGCTCATCAACAAAAAGTTATCATACAAACTCCTGTAAGTGTTAGACATTCTACAAGGTCAAGTAGACCACTTGACAGGTTTTCTCCTTTGTATTACATTTTATTGACTGATTCTGGTGAACCAAAAGAATATGAAGAATCAATGCAGGTGGATGCCAAACAACAGTGGAAGCTAAGCATGAAAGAGGAGATGGACTCCTTGTTGAAAAATAAGACTTGGGAATTAGTCCCCTTACCTAAAGGAAAAATAGCCTTGTCTAACAAATAGGTTTATAGGCTGAAGGAGGAAGATGGAGGAGAGAAAAGCTATAAGGCCAGACTTGTGGTAAAAGGTTTTGGACAAATAATAGAACTAATCTGCCACAAGTATAACCACCTAAACAGATGCCTTGACTAAAGAACTTTGTTGTAGTATCCAAAAACCCTCTATCTATTGGTGCAAAAGGTCAGAGACTGACTAAGACATCCCACATTTTCACAGCTCTCATTAGAGACAATGGTCCCTTAGGATTCAAAGCTTGGTGTGCCTGAGAAGTGAGTGCACTATAAGGAGGAGCCCGTGCCTCCAAGCTTCTAAGTTTTCCACTATGAGTAAGAGTGGCTAAACTTCAGTTCAAGTAGGAATTCAATAGATATTGCCTTGGCTTACCTAGGTTTTGGTGTGACTGTTCTTTTTACAACAAGCCAATATTCTTGATGTGTCTTGCGTGAGTGAAACATCAAAACATACACAAAACATCAAAGAAAATGTCAAAATGATCAACAACTCAAAATCTGCACTTTTAAGTGTTAAACTGTCATCTTGCTCAATTTGGTATCCTATCATTTCCAGTCTTCCTCGGTCGATCCAGGTCAGATTGAGTCACTTACCCCGATGTTAGAAGTCTATTTTCACTTTGAATCCTTGAGTTTTGACCTCTTGAACTAGTAATCTTTGATTTCACGAGTGACCTTGCTTGGAGTTGGTGAGCTAGAAACCATCCTTGTTGAGAAGATAAACCTTTGGATCCTTTGATAACATGCTTGGAGAGTTTTAGTAATCTCTTGTCCATAGTCTTCCATACAAATTCAAATTCAATCAATATAACTTGGGTAAATCATCCTCCTGATCCATATGTGTTAGGGTATTCACCCGTTTAGTGGGCACCTCTATGGCAGTGTTGGTTTATGCCTCTTTCAAAATTCTATCTTATCACCTCTCTTTTGGACAAGTGAGTGCTTTTATTATCCTAGTTGGGTACCAATGTTTCTTAGGTTCATCCTATCACCTAGTACCTTTTATGTTTTTCCAGTTACAACAAGATATCAAGTAGATCAAGGAAAGAAACCTCAATTAGTCTTTAACCAATTACCCTTAGTTCAAAATTGCAAAAAAACATAAGGGGAATGAACCTGTATTTATCCAATCACCCAGGAAAAACATAGAAGTTTGGTTTGATTCCAAGAGTAACCTTAGTGAGTTGAGTACACCCTTAGCATCTTCTTGCTTGGATATGGATGTGAGTTACACAATGACTTGAAAAGAGAGGGAAGAAATGGATAAATGCCTTGATGACATATTTTAAAAAAATAGAGATATCATTTTGTTTGGTAGCTCCTCTTGTGAAAATTGACCAGTTTCACCCCTTATCTCAACTAGATATTTGGATGCACACCAAAGGGCTGAAAGAGATAAGAGGAAAGCCTATCAAGAAGAACAATCACAATATGTAAACCAAGACAATGAACCTTATGACACTTATGTGAATGCAACATACACTGATGACTTGTTTAGACATTCAAGACCAAGTTCACCGGTCAAAAAACCTCCAAGATAAATGAGTGAAAGACTTAATAAAATTGAGCATGAAAAGAAAGCCTTCCTAGACAAACAAGCTAAAAAGGAAGAGAAATTTAGACTCCTAGAGTTCTAGAGAAAAACCTTATTGGAGATAGAAAGGAAATCCTTCCAGGAAGAGTAAGATAGACTCTTGGCTCAACAACTTAATGATCAATTCAACAACATGCATGTTGGTGGTGGAAACAACTCTCCTCCATCCACCCCTCCTAAGACTCAATGAAGTGGAAGACATTCAAGAACACCCTCATGGTCTCCCAGCCATAGAGGAAGAAGGGATTAAAGACATGATTATTATAGGAGACAAACACCTCTTAGGAACTCAAGACAACCTTCACAACGTGCTCACCATGGTTCACAATATGGGGGTAGTAGCTCAAGTTTTGACCTCAACTCCCAAGACTTCATGAAGATACAACAAACAACACTCTTCCAGAAGTATGTGGAGAGATACTTAGAGAAGAAAAAAAGACAAGTTCCTAGAGAGTTTAATCAACAAGGGTGCTAAAGTCCCCTACAACTTTGATGTGGACAAGAATATTAAGAAGCAAGGTCCATCTCAAGAAGAAGAGATGAAAAAAATTAAGAGTATGATGGAAAAGATGTTGGCACCCAAGAGTTCATTCTCACTTGATTCAATTTTTCCTAATCCTCTTGAAAAAAGTGTTAGCATGAAAGACTTCCCTAGAAAGGTTGTGATCCATCAATATGACAAGTATGATGGGAATGGAGATCCACATGATCACGTGCGTCAATTCTATACCACACATTTTTAGTTCCATCAAGATGAATTTTACGACATGAGATTATTCCCAAGGAGTCTTAAGGGTCAAGCGATGGAATGGTTCACCAACATAACTCCCCCCATTAAGATTTTCAAAGAGATCATCCATAAATTTGTTCAAAAATTTGCATACAACCTTTCAAGATCTATCACCATGTTGGAATTATGCAACTTAAAGAAAAATCAAGGGGAATCCTTTGTCAATTTCTTTCAAAGGTGGAGATGACAATGCCCTCGCTACTCTAGGACCATCCCTGAAAATGAGAACATTGGCATCCTTGTTAGCAACTTGATTCCTGAAATGTGGTATGAAGTTAGGAAGATGGTTTTTGATTCCTTTAACGCCATGGTTGAAACCGTATGTAGGATTGAGGATGTTTTGAAAGAACAAGGAATTTTGACCAAACATGGTAAGAACAACAACAACAATGGTCAAAATAAAAACAACCCTAACAAGGATAAAGGAAAGTACTCACTTTGGAATAGGAACAAACAAGTGGTCAATGATGAAGTTGTCGACTCCTCCCAAACCAAAGATAAAAATGTTCTCCACTTCTCTAGTGTTGTTCAAGCCATGAAACTCAATGCATCTAATCAACAAGAGAACAATCCAAGATACCAATATAAGCCTAAGAAGGAGAGACATCAATATTCAAAACTTGGTGATTCATAAGAGGATGTCTTGAAAACACTCATTGCCAACAACCTTGCACATCCTCAAGATCCTGCGAAGCATTATATACCTGATGTTAAGCCACATTGGTGGGATGAGAATGCCTTTTGTAAGTTTCATAATTGCGTTGGACATGATATTGAAAACTATTGGAAACTCAAACATATCATCTAAGATCTCATTGAGAATGGAAAAATTAAGGTAGATAGATTAAACACCAATGCCGATCATAAGGCATTCAAAGAGCCTTTTCCCAAGTATGATAAGGGGGAAACCTCTAAACCTAAGAAAGGTAAGGCTGAAGTCAATTACACTTACACAAATGCATAGAATGTTCTCAACATGCTTGAAGTTGTAGAAGAGAATGTCAACATGATGAGGGATAAAGATCCCTATGGTTTTTATCTAGACATGGAATATCCTCCTATTTTTGATGAAGAACCCATCCTGGTGCTAAGGGTTCCTAACTCTAAAGTGTCATCTCAAACTCTCAATACTGTCACACAAAGTCAAGGTCCCATTGTCATTAGGGGGACTAATTCAATTCAACCAAGTAAAACTAAGAAAGTGACATCCAAGAATGTCACCTCAAAACCAATAGTCAATCCTAAGTCAAGCTATAATCTTGTCGATCAGTTGCAAAAAACCCCAACTCAGATTTTGATCTTTGAGCTCTTAGAGTTGTCCCTGAGACACAAGTAAGTCCTTGAGGATGCTTTTCCTCCAATGAACATCCCCAACAACTTAGATGTTGATCAATTCTAACACATTCTTAACAATATTTCTAGCCTTCATTACCTTACCTTTTCAGAGGATGTTGATAAAGTTTTGAGTCACCCACACAATCTTGCTCTTCATATTGAGGTCATGAACCACAAAACCTGTGTTAGGCATGTGTTGATAGATGGGGGTGTTGGGCTTAATATTTGTTCCTTTAGTCTTTTGAAAAATTTGGGTTATTCTAAATGAGTCATACATACCAGAAAAAAGATCACCATCTAATCCTATGATGAGGCAGAAAGAATTTCCAAGGGGTTGATCGTCCTTCCTGTTAGGATTGGCCCTATTGAAAAAGATGTTTTATTCCAAATAGTTGATGTTGGCCCCCTTGCGTACAATATCTTACTGGTAGACCATGGATTCATGATATGCAAGTAGTGCTATCTACCTATCATCAGTGTGTTAAGTTCCCTTACAATGGAATAGATATTTGTATACCTAGGGATAACACTTTATCTGTTAACTCAATTTTAGTGAGTGCTCATGTTCCCCTCAATAGAGTAGAATAAGACTTTGATACAACCTTAGGTGAATGTAAAGACTAGTTCAAGTTAGTAGACCTTGGTATGGGGGCTATCAACTCAACTCCCTCACAACACTTGCAGTTTCACCTAGGTCTTATGGCAATCCTTCACAAGAAATGAGACCTTCCTCTTCAGCTATGACTTTATTTGGCACGTTTGTAGAGTCCTTAGTGCCTATTCAAGATGAGAAGGAATAGATGATTGTTAGAGATTGGATTTATAGAGAAGAGAAATACATGCACAATGAGAACTTCTCTCCCTCTCCTAAGGCTTACGGAAGAGGGTATACTTTTCTCAAATAGATGGTCTAACCTGGATATGGCCCTCTTAGTCATAGATTAGATGCTAGAGCCCAACCACTTGATAATAATATTTTTGGACGCAAGTCAAAGAAGCTGGTTGGCTTAGGATTTGGAAATTGTAGCACGAACACTACTCCTATCCTTAATGAGTCAGATAGTGAAGATGAACTATAATACATACCTAATTTGACAAATCAGCAAGACATGTGTGAAGATTGGGTCCCTTGCACTAATCTCCTTTGGGGAGATCCAGATATTCTAGTTACTCCTGAGATAGTTACAACCTTAGAAAAAGATGAATCAGATGTAGAAGACCCTTTCAGAGAATGTCAACAAAAGAATCTTGTTCGTTTGATGGAAAGAGAAGGTTTTACCCTTGATGACACTAGAACTTCCAAATCAAGATTTCCCAAACTTTCATGGTGTAAACATCCTAGTCAAAGTTCAGAAACAAGTTCATGTGAGTATGAATGGGAATCCTTCTTAGAGCCTTCCACAGTTGACATGGATGTTGATGTCATCCACACTTATAGCTCTCAACCCAAGGTAGCCAATGAGTCACGTGTATGATTAGAGGATTTGAACCCACATGTTGACTTAGTGGACAATTCTTCACTTGTTAGGACGAATCCTGAATTGGGTAGCTTCGAAGGATACTTGACGAACTCCAACTCTTTGATCACCAGAGATGATATCATTCACATTTACAACCTTGAACTAGCCATTGACATACCTCTTGTTCATCCTAACCTCTTTGATTTCTCCCAATGCTATCAATAACTTGAGCTCTTAATGTTTCAAAATGATTATGAGATAGCCTATTACTTGAATACCATTGAACCCATAGTCTCTTCTAGTAGTGAACCAGCTACCAACATGACATAGCCAGACATCAAGTACCTTAGTCAAAAAATAAAAGAGAAGAAAATCAAAAGAATAGGAGTTCTTATGGAAAAAATGACTGTGTGGCAGTGTTAGAACCAAAAAAGTAAAAATAAATCACATATCCATGGGTGAAAACCTCTCTGAGGCACCTAAGGATGAGGTACTTGATTGTCTCCCTAGCTACTTTCAAGATAGATCTTTAGTGCTTATTGAACCAACACAAGAATTCAATTTGGATGTAGATGAGGCTCCATAGATAGTACACTTGGCTAAGTCCTTGTCACCACAAGAAAAAGAATATTACACTAAGTTCTTACTGAAAAAGAAGATCAACTTTGCATGGACTTATTCAGATATGCCAGGGTTGGAGACTAATCTTATCATGCATCACTTGTCCATAGCTCCGGGTGTCAAACCTAGTAAACATAAATTGAGAAAGATGCATCCTCACATAGTTTTCCTAGTCAAAGTAGAATTAGAGAAACTCCTTGGTGCAGGATTCATAAGAGCTATTGCATATGTTGAATGTATATCAAACATAGTACCAATTTCCAAATATGAAAAATCCATTCAATTTTGCACATATTTTAGAGATGTCAATAGAGCATGCCCAAAGGATGACTTTCCACTTCCCAATATAGACATGATAGTGGATATGACTGCGGGTTATGAGATTTATTCCTTGATGGGTGTTTTTTTTGGATACAATTAGATTAAGATAGCTCCTGAAGATCAAGAAAAGACTGCATTCACTTGTGCATGGGATACCTATTGCTATAATGTTATGCCTTTTAGATTAAAAAATGCAGGAGCCACCTATCAACGAGCTATGAAAACCATTTTTTATGACATGATGCATAAAAACATGGGAGATTATGTGGATGAAACCTTGGATAGGTCTAAGAAAAGAGACACACACTTAGATGATTTAGAAGCCATTATAGATTGCATGGAACAATTTCAACTAAGGTTAAATCCTAAAAAGTGTGTATTTGGAGTCACCTCTGGAAAAATACTAGGATTCATCATTTCAGCAAGAGGAATAGAGGCAGACCCTGAAAAATTCCAAGAAATCCTAGATATGCCACCTCTTAGAAACATTAGTCAAATGAGGAGTCTTCAAGGACGTCTTCAATCTATAAGGAGATTCATTTCACAGTTGGTAGATAGAGGTCAACCTTTCAACAAGAACTTACGCCAAGGAGTCAAATGTGTTTGGAATGAGGATTGCCAAAAGAGAATAGATCAAATCAAGAAATACTTGGCAAATCCTCCCATTTTAATGCCTCCTATCCTAGGGAAACCACTTATTCTATACATTTCAATGAAAAAATATTCCTTGGGGGCATTACTAGCTCAAATTGATGAACATGGGAAAGAAAGAGAAATATACTACATTAGCTGCACTCTTGTTTCATATGAGGTTAACTACACCAACATTGAGAAAGCTTGCCTTGCAGTTGTGTTTTCTTCCCAAAATTTGTGACATTACATGCTTGTGCACACTATACACCTCATAGAAAAAATAGATCCACTCAAGTACTTACTAGGTAAGGCTACCCTCACAGGTATACTTGCTAAATGGATGATGATCCTTTCAGAGTTTGACATAGAATACATTGAGCATAAAGCAATCAAAGGACAAGCCATAGAAGATCAATTGGCTGATTTCCCAATACAAGATAATGCACCTATTCAAGTTGACTTCCCAGATGAACACCTCATGTATATGACTGAAAGAACATAGAAGATGTTCTTTGATAGATCCTTTATGCAAAACAATTGAGGAGTTGATGTGTTGTTTCTTTCTCCTCATGGGTACATGATTCCTAAGTCTTACAAGTTATTGTTCCCATGTACAAACAACATTGCTAAGTATGAAGCTTTAAAGAATAGACTTAAGATGGCCATCGAATGGATAATCATAGAGTTACACATCTATGGGGATTTACAGCTGATAATCAACCAAGTCAATGATGAATATCAAACAAAAAAATGAGAAACTGGTACCTTACAAGCAAATGGTTGATTCCTTGAAATGATACTTCACATTTGTCCTGTTTCAACAAATCCCTAGAGTAGAAAATAAAGTGTATAGTTGGAAAATGGAAGCACTTCCATTGTAGACTAGTTTAGCCTTCCGAGTAAGTTTTTTGGGGTCATATCAAGCACCTTTAATGGGTTCCTGAGTTAGACCTGGCTTTCCCCTTGTTCTGCCCCTCTTTCCACTTCTTTCCAGCCTCATTTCTGCATTCTAGACTACAGACCTAAGATTCTGGACTTCCAGGTCAGGGTTGACCTTTTTGTTCCATGTCTACCTCAACCTTGACCGAGGTCAAGGTCGACCTTGACCCTGACCTAGGTCAAGGTTGACCTCGACCTTGACCCAGGGTTCAAACTTTGGGGTCTTGCAGTTTCCAGATGTCAGTCTTTGCAAAAGTTATTTCCCGCTTCTGGGTTGGCTGTTTTGGGTTCCAAAGCATCGATTATTAAATTATATTTAATATAGGTCCTCTCCTATGGGTAAAGGATTTAATGAGAATTTAATTCTCCTATGTTGGCCTCCTTAGAAGATTGTGTCCTAATTCCATATAAGAGAGAGCCTTTCTCCCCTCATTTTCTCTAAGTCCTCTATTGAAGCCTAAGCATCCTTAAGCAATTGAGGAGTATTATCAAGTGAAGTCCAAGCAAGGTAAGGAGAAATATTTCAAGAAATAATTCATCCATTCTCAAGCCTTCAAGCATTCAAAGAGATCCATGGGAGGCCATTGAAGGATTCAAGTCACATAATGGCCTTTTTGGTGATCTCTCCATCCATCTTCTTCCAAGCCTCTTCCAAATTCAAGAACCCATTCAAGACTTGGTGTTATAGATCTACAAGCAAGAGATTGAATACATCCTACCATTCTACATTCTACATATTTGGTGCATACATACTTGTAGACTCAAGGATTCGAATCCTCCACAAGGACTTTTTTTAAGCAAGGTGAATTTGTGCATTTACTTTGTTTATCTTTATGCAATTTCAATTATACTTTGAGGTTAATTCCAAAACTAGGGTTGGACCAAGGAAAACCCCTCCCCCCAAAAAAAAAAATCTCTTTTTCTTGTAGGTACAGGTTTGGGACTACAGATTTGGACTTAGATCTGGATACCCTTTTCAACTTTCTGTCGGGCTCCGCGAATAGATTCTCTATCAGACCTGTGCAGGTAAAGGTCAAAATTATTTGGTCAAGGTCAACCTTTTTCATAAGAGGGTGTCATATCAGGAAAATATTTCTAGGTTTTGTTCATCTCTGCGTTCCAGTTCCAGATCATACTTCAGTTTTTCCAAAAATAGAGTATAGACCTCAAAAAATAGCATTATTTGATCTGCAATACTTTAAGGTTGGTTCTTCTTCCTATCCTTTTCAATTAATGTAATAAATCATATTTAATTAATAATTAATAGAATTTAAGATCTCCTTCTTTACTCTCTTTTCCAAATAGTTGATTCATTTGTGCATTGATCCTTCTTTGGGGTTAATCAACTTGGATCTTCCATTTGTGCATTTGAGGATAGAAGAAGAGCATCTTATCTTCTCCTTAATCACAATTGCAATATACAATCAACACAATTCAATTAAATGTAAAGTATGGTTAAGGAAATCAACACTCTTTAATCAAATCAAACAACAATTAACAAACAATCTCCTTACCCTTTTCACCCCTTTACACTTTGGTGAACCCGCGATAGATAACTCTTTATTTTTGGTGTTAGATTAACATTGTTTATGTTATATCTTGCATGTTCTTTCAATTACATTTAAATTTAATAAATCAAAATTTTTTGTTAGTCCATTTGCATTCTATTGGTGTATGAGCTTTACCACCTCTAGTCCTACTTATAGTATCCTGGTTAGAAGAAGCTGTAGACTTATGGGTTCCTTTGACCCTGAGGCTTCCTACCCTTTCCTTAGGATTCCTGATGATAATTTGATAATTCATGATTCCAATCCTTCTTTGGAGCATAACTATTCTCACTCATCTCATGATGAAGATGACGCTTTAAGAGTTCCTCCTGAACAAGTGCAAAACCTTTCAATTGAACATGATAAAATGGGAAATTGGCTTATCCAAGAAAACAATAATCAAGATTCTATCCAAGCTATAGAGGCTCTTAAGAAAGTCCTCCGTGATAATGATCAAGATATTAATTTTTTGTGTAGTATTACTCATCTTGTGAATTTTAATGTTAAACCTTTAGCTCAAGAAGCTCAAGAGTTAGGATTCACACCTATTTTCACTAGTGTAGGACCTTCTTCTGTTCCTCTACCTAGTATTCCTACTTACACTCCTCCTTTGATAACAACTTCTCTCCCAAGTCCACCTATCTCTGTGAGTGTTCCATCGGTATCTTTACCTACCTCACAACCTTCATATCATAGTGTTCCTTTTACTTATACTAATCCTCTTCCAACTGTGGTTCCTAATGTTCCACCGATTGTGTCTTCTATTCCTACTACTTCTTACACTTTTCCTATTGTTCCTAATGTTGCTATGCCACCTGTTTCCTCTAATGATTCTATAATTATTAGTTTGGCTCAGACTATGTCATCCTTATGAAAACAACTTGCATCTCTAACTCAATCCAAATTTAGCATTCCTAAATGTGACATGGGTAGTCCTTTATCCCTAGAAATCATTCATGCTACTATCCCTCAGCAAGCCGATATGCCTCATCTTGAAAATTACAACAGTAAAGGTGATCCTGTTACTCATGTTAAAACATTTCAAATTCTTTGTAGTGATTATGCTCATGAACATAGGATTTTAGCTAAATTGTTTGCTAGAACGTTTTGAGATAAGGATTTACAATGGTATTGTTCTTTACCTCCTTATTCAATTGATTCTTTTCCTAAACTTGCTAATTCTTTTATTCAAAAATTTAAAAATAACATTGGACCACAAGTGTCCTTATCTGATTTAATGCATTGTAAACAAAATATTACAGAAAAATTGACTTATTTTATTGGTAGCTTTAAGCATTTGCATGCTCAGAATTCTTATCCTGTTCCTGAAATTGATATTCAACATATGTGTATTTCAAATTTACAAAAGGATATTAGAGATAAGATTCTACTTACTGAATTTACCTCCTTTCAACAATTGTGTGCAGAACTTCACCATTATCAATTACAAGTGAGTCAGTTTGAGAGCAACACTCCAGTGGCTCCTATTCTAGTTGATAAGGGTGACAATGCTCCTAATCCTAATAAGTTTCAAAAACCTAACAACTATGTTAAGATTAATAAACAGACAAACACAGTTGTTGATCAATTTGCGGCTACATCCAATAATGCTACTTCTGCATCCACTACTTTCCCTATGAATCGTACATTTAATCCTCTCTCTGAAACTTTGCATTCTATAATGAGTAGGTTGTTAAGTGCTAGTATGATTACCTTGCCTCCTATTCGACCTCTTCTTCACACCATGATAGCTTCAAAATACTTTGATTCTAAATCTTTCTGCTAATACCATCGTCAGAATGGCCATGATACTGAAAAATGTTACTCTCTAAAGAATAAAATCCAAGACTTAATTGATTCTAAAGATTTTTCTGTTGATAATTTTGATGGTAATGGGAATAAATCTATTTCTCCTCCTAATCAAAACCTTAAAATCTATATGAATCCTTTCCCTACACATGATACTAATACTATAGCTCAACCATCTTCTGTAGAGATTGTTTATGACTCAAAGATGGATGATCTTAATCACATTGTTAATCATGTGGAGAGTGTTGTGCCATCTCAACTTATGATTCAAGATCCTTCACCTCCACTTCAACTTCCAATTCCACCTAAACCTCAAAAACAAACTAAGGATAAGAGACCTAGGGAACTTTTAATTACCTTTGATGATTCTAAAATGATTAAGGCTCCCGATGATCCCCTTTATATCTATGCTAGGATTGCTAAGATACCTACTTGTGGTTGTCTAGTTGATCCCACATCTTTAATAAATGTCATTACTAAGGAAAATATTTTTAGGAAAGGCCTACAATGTGATTATTATGATCCATCTAATGCATGGATCCAAAATTGTAATGGCTTTCTTTATCCTGCACTTGGTTCTATTAACTTACCTATTGAACTTTGTGGTAAAGTTGTAGATGCTACTTTCATCATTATTCCTACTTCTGATCAATTTCAAATCAAATTTGGCCTACCTTGGATAACTGCTATGCATGCTATTGCTTCTCATGTTCATAAATGTCTTAAGTTCATTCATAATGGAGAAGTCAAAATAATTAATCATAGTTTGTATACACCCTCTAGGCCTAGAGATTGTTCTACTCTTGATTTATTTTGGCCTTCATTACCTAACTCATGTCCTCCTCACCCTAATCATCTCTTTTGCTCATATGAAGCCTACAAACATGAAAAAATTGCTAAGTTAAGTATGCCTCAGATTGATTCCAACCATGGTGTTTTCCCTACTCTTGCAATACCTCCTTTATCCATTGCTTCTAATAATATTAATCAAACTTCTACTATTTCATTGCAACCTATTGAGAATCCTCCTATAGAACCTGTGAAGGAACCTGTTGTCATTCCTCCTAGTTCTCAAAATATGCCAACCAAAGCTAAACCTAACAAATCTTCTAATGAACATTGTAAGAAGCATAGAGCTAATGCTAGAGCCCATGCTTCTGTGATTCAAAACTCATCACCTACATTTGACCAACCCATGTCTGATGCGTTAGATGTTAATATTCATAATGATGTTAAGATGAATGAGTATGATGATCCTATTCACATTTTGGATCCTATTTCAATCAAACTTGATGAGGAGGACACTCTTGATGATCCTATTGATCTTAGTGATGAATATGAGACCATTGATCTTGATAATGATTTACCTCATATGCTTTCAACTCAATTAACAATTACACATAGTATTGAGCATTGTAATTCTCAAGAGGATCCTTGTTTGGAACTGGCTATCATTCCTACTGTATTGGATATAGTCCCTCTTGCGATTTCTCCACCTTCCATCAATAACATAAACCAAGATGGGGAGGGTTGACAACATGCTTGATTGGCTCATCCTTTATGGTAGCCCTCTTTGTGTTTGTATGTTGTAATGTTCTTCTCCCGTAATGTGTTTTTAAATATTTGTTAGATTCTTTTATACGACCCTTGTTACTCTATTGGTGCAAGGTGATAAAGGAATCAAACCTATTGTACAAATTCCTCTATGTATATCTTCATTCTTCTATATGTTGTTTCATGTTATGTTTTACTTGTGCTATTGTTTGTAACTATTTTCCTTGTATAATCTGCTTAGATCTTCGACATGGTAGCACTAATTCTTTTTTGTCTCCATGTTGTGGTCCAAAAAGATTCTTCTTCGTAACTCTTAAGTTTTCTTTCCTCCTTTGTGATTGTAGTTCTACTTTCTTTGGGGGATGATGTCAATTCATTTGCAACAATATCATATTTCTATGTACATGTTATCTTATGATCATACTGACCCCACATTAGGTAGATCCCTCTTGTGTTCTTATGTATGTTTATGTTTTATTTCCCATGATTTGTCTTCCTTTGGGGGCATCTCGCAGTGGAAACATAATCCGTAGATTTGTTTATGTTTTTGTTAAAACCATTGCTCCTGTTAAAGTGTTAGCAATGAATTTAACATGGGGGCATACACTCTACTTACTTTTGTACACACACACGTTTAAAATAGTTTTCAAGATTTAAAAAATTCTCCCTTTATGGATTAAAAAAAACTAATCCTTAAAGCATGGTCATTTTTACTTTTTAGGATCTCTTGATCCCTCCACTTTAAAATTACACAGATCTCTTGATCTCGCTAGTTTTCAAATTAAAATGTTTTTGATCCCTTTAAGAATGGATCTCCCCGATGGGTTGACTAGTGAGTAGCCACATTCACTAGGCAGTTCAACTCCATCTTTCTAGTTACATTTTATTTGTGTGGTTCACAATGGGACATAAGTTCTCATTGGGAAAGATAATCACACCATTTCTCTCTCTTCTTAACTAAGTGATGTCTCTCTTATGGTGATCTTAGGGTTGATAAATATTTAAGTCTCTTGGGGGCTTGAGGATTTCTTTGTCCCTCCTAATTCCAATAAGATTGTCTTTTTTGTATGTTCTCCTTTACTAAGAGTTTGTGTTGAGCTCATACTCTTGCTAAAGTGGGGGATAAATGAATAGTCAGAAAATGGAAGCACTTCCATTGTAGACTTATTTAACCTTCCAAGTAAGTGGTTTGGGGTCATATCAAGAACCTTGAATGGGTTCTTGAGTTAGACCTAGCTTTCCCCCTGTTCTGCCCCTCTTTCCACTTCTTTCCAGCCTCATTTCTGCATTCTAGACTGTAGACCTAAGATTATGAACTTGAAGGTCAGGGTCAACCTTTTTGGTCTATGTAGACCTCAACCCTGACCTAGGTCAAGGTTGACCATGACCTTAACCCAGGGTTCAAACTTTGGGGTCTTGTAGTTTCTGGATGTCAGTCTTTGCAAAAGTTATTTCCCGCTTCCGGGTTGGCTGTTTTGGGTTTCAAAGTGTCGATTCTTAAATTATATTTAATATAGGCCCTCTCCTATGGGTAAAGGCTTTAATGAGAATTTAATTCTCCTATTTTTTCCTCCTCAGAAGATTGTGTCCTAATTCCATATAAGAGAGAGTCTTTCTCCCCTCATTTTCTCTAAGTCCTCTATTGAAGCCTATGTATCCTTGAGCAATTGAGGAGCATTATCAAGTGAAGTCCAAGCAAGCTAAGGAGAAATATTTCAAGCAAGCTAAGGAGAAATATTTCAAGAAATCATTCATCCATTATAAAGCCTTTAAGCATTCAAAGAGATCCATGGGAGGCCATTGAAGGATTCAAGTCACATAATACCCTTTTTGGTGATCTCTCCATCCATATTCTTCCAAGCCTCTTCCAAATTCAAGAACCCATTTAAGACTTGGTGTTACAGATCTATAAGAAAGATATTGAAGACATCCCACCATTCTACATTCTACATATTTTGTGCATACATACTTGTGGACTCAAGGATTCGAATCCTCCACAAGGACTTTTTTTTAAGCAAGATGAATTTGTGCATTTACTTTGTTTATCTTGATGAAATTTAAATTATACTTTGAGGTTAATTCCAAAACTGGGGTTTGACCAAGGCAAACCTCTCCCCCCCCAACAAACAAATCTCTTTTTCTTCTAAGTATAGGTTTGGGACTACAGATTTGGACTCAGATCTGGATATCCCTTTCAGCTTTCTATCAGGCTCCATGAATAGATTCTCTGTCAGACCTATGCAAATCAAGGTCAACATTATTGGGTCAGGGTTTACATTTGTGGGTCAAGGTTGACCCTTTTTATAAGATGGTGTCAGATCGGGAAAATATTTTTGGGTTTTTTTTCATCTTTGCTTTCTGGTTCCTGATCATACTTCATTTTTTCCATAAACAGAGTATAGACCTCAAAAAATAGAATTATTTGATCTACAATACTTTAAGGTTGGTTCTTCTTCCTATCCTATTCAATTACTGTAATAAATCATATTTACTTAATAATTAATAGAATTTAAGATCTCCATCTTTACTCTCTTTTCCAAATAGTTGATTCATTTGTCCATTGATCCTTCTTTGGGGTTAATCAAATTGGATCTTCCATTTATGCATTTAAGGATAGAAGAAGAGCATCTTATCTTCTCCTTAATCACAATTGCAATATAGAATCAATATAATTAAATTAAATGTAAATTAGGGTTAAGGAAATCAACACTCTTTAATGAAATAAAACAACAATTAACAAACAATCTCCTTACCCTTTTCACCCCTTTACACAAAGTAGTTGATTCTATGGCTACACTTGCTTCACTCATTCAGTTAGGGAAGCATAAATCCATATTTGAATTCCTAGTGGAAGAGCTACATCACCCTGTCTTTGACTCCCAATAAATTCATGTCATTTGTACCCTTGTTGGTTATGAGTCATCCCATTATGGTTTCATTTACTCATACCTTCATGATGGAATTATACTTGAAACCTTTAACCAATCTGAACATAGAAACCTTACCCGAAATGCCTCTTTCCATTCCCTCATCTTTGGTGATTTGTATAGGAGCAGTCTAGATGAAACACTTCTTATATTCTTAGAAAAGGAATAATCAAACCAAGCATTAGTTGACATCCATGAGGGCATCTAGGGGAACATTCCAATGGTCTTGCCATGGCCTGAAGGTTTCTTAGGGTGGGGTACTATTGGCCTATGATGCATATTGATGCATTAGATTTTGAAAAGTCATGTGAAAAGTGTCAAAAACATGGTAACCTGATACATGCTCCAGGCAGGGAGCTCATTCCTTCTATATCTTATTAGCCATTTCAGCACTGGGCCTTTGATCTTGTTCAAAAGATTCATCTGAACTCATTAGGTGGACACAAGTTTATTATCACTACTACTGATTACTTCACTAAATAGGTAGAAGTTGTCCCACTTTCTGTTGCCTTAGGCAAGATAGTCTCTCTATTCATTCTGAACCATATCATCTATTGATATGGAGTGCCTTCTGAGATTATCACTGACAATGGAGGTCAGTTCAAAAATAAAGACCTCAAACAAATCTGCAAGCAATTCAAGATTAAAAAACATTGGTCCTCCATTTACTTCCCACAAGGAAATGGTCAAGCAAAGGCATCAAACAAAACCATTCTTAAAATCCTACATAGAATAGTTTGTAAGAGTGGTAGAGATTGGCACTTATAGATAAATCTGGCTTTGTGGGCCTATAGCATGAGTATTCATACTCCTACTGAGGCTACTCCTTTTTCCCTTACATATGGCATTGAAGTAGTGTTACCTTTAGAGCTTGAGATTCCTTCACTTAGAGTTTCCCTTAAAGGTCTAGTTATAGATAAAGACTACCATGCCATGAGACTTTAAGACTTAGAACTTCTAGATGAGAAATGTCAATCATCATTTGACCATATGAGGGTGTATCAACAGTGCATGTCCAAAGCCTTCAACAAAAAGGTTCACCCTAGAGAATTCCATGTGGGAGATCTTTTCCTACGTGAAAATCCAAAGAATCAATAGCATAGAGATCAAAAGGACAAATTTGAACCTAATTGGCTTGGACCTTACATCATTACAAAAACTTTTGGGTCAAGTGTTTATTTACTATCTACAGAAGAGGGAGAGAAGTTCCCTGATACTATCAATGTCTTGCACCTGAAGAAGTTTTATCCATGATGCCCATTTTGTCTAGGGGCACCCTTTGTACATACTTATTGATCCTGAAAAAATCCAAAAAAACTGATGTATTGTCAAAAATTCTAAAAATAAAAAAATATCCTAAAAAAATGGTCATCTTAGTGAAAACCTAGAAATAGGAGCTTTGATGTATCTCCAAATAAATTATAAATTCCAAAAATACAAAAAAATTAAAAAATTAAAAAAGAAAAAAAGAAAAAGTGCCTTGGTGAAAACCTGGAAACAGGCGCCTTGGTAGCAAAAAATTGCAATAAAATCCAAGTGGTGAAAACCTAGAAATGGGCGCTACTTGAGGCCTTTGCACCCCTATTTCTTAGCACATGTCCTCAATACTTATCCTTTCTCCATCATGCCTTGTCCTTGTTTCCTTGGTTTGGAATTGGTATTTGTCTTTGTCTAGGGGGCATAACTGTGTTAGGTTTGGTCTCTTGGATGCGTTAGTCTTTAGGACACCTCACAAACGGTGTTTTTCAACACCACCCCAACTTTATTTTTCAACACAACCCCTGACATTGAGTTTTTTTCAACACTTATCAGTTTGGTCTTACCCAGTTTTGTCATGTCATCTTACCTACTTGCAAGCATTCAATCCTTATCCTCAGAACTCAGTATCAATAAACACACTTAAATTTTTAAACACAACACTTAATGCTTGAGCTATGTCATGATATTTTCTTTGTGTGCTGTCTGTTATTGATTTTTGTTGAGTTTCCTTGTCTAATAAGTCTCTCTAGTATGCATAGGTAGAGGACTTGGGGCATGGGGTATGTTTTTATTTTCTTTCTTCTTGTGGGTGTGGTCTTGAAACTCTAGAGTGTCTCTTTTTGTCCCCTTGAAACACTTAGGAGATTTGAGGCATCATCCTTGACTATTTTTGCACAACCATTCCTATGGTCATCCCGACATCTATGGCTTGATGTGAGCATGGTTTTTCTATATTAACTTGTGTAAGATAACATCGAATTCATCTTGAAGTTTATGTCTTTGATGCTTATATTATAATCTTTCCACATTCCAATACGATATAAATCACATTCATATCTTCATAGTTGCGCTTGTGACTAGTGATGATTGTGTGATTTTATGATGTCTATTAATAATGTCCCAATGATGAAAATAAGTTCCTTAACATTCTCTAATGAATCATGAACACAAAATCCTATGTTGAATTTTCTCTATTGCAAGTACACCTTTGCATTTTCATGTAGCTTGCATTGTTATACTATATTTTTAGGCTACATTATGAGTTTGAGAGGGTTTTTCATTCATCTTGTGTGTGGAATTTTAATCAACTGTGGTTGTGTTTTGATCTTCATTTCCTTATCTTCTTTCATGATCTCAATCAAAATTTTCTATCTTAAACAGTTGATTGATTTTGGGGCATTCTCTTTCTCAAGGAAAATTCTCTTTCTTCTCTCCATTTCTTTCCACCTCTTCCAAAATTCTATCTTCCATTCACTTTCACCCCACTTCTTTTCTTCTAATTCAATCTTGGGGCATAATATTTCATGCTTGATGATCTACCTTGGTTCTGTGATCCTTATATATTTCATCTTACATCAAGAACCTTATCTTTAGTTTGATTTGATCAAATTTATCAATTTTCTATTTCTCTTCTATCTCATTTCAATTTTGATCATGAGGGGGTAGTACCTATCAAACTTCAATCCTTGATTCAGCTTTATAAATCCTATCAATTTCTCCACTTGGGGAAACCTTTCTTGAGATTCTTATCTTGGACATGTCAATTACCTATCTACAGGGGTGTTGACCTTGTCTTTTTCAATCAAATTATCTTTGTCGTGATGTGTTCCTGTCCATCAATCACACGTCTGGGTTATTTTGTGATCCTAAATCAATCTCACACTTCAAATGCATTCTTTGACTACATGTGTTCCCATAAAGATCACACATTAGTCAAAGAGGGGAAAATGTATGCACCTTAAAATAGTCACCTAGACTATGGGCCCCCATTCTTCAATTTATCAAATGACAGAATCAATTTATCAATTTCTTGAATCAATGCCTTGCAATATTTTCAATTCAAATCAATTTCCTTGATAAAATCATAATTAATTCAATTATTTCAATATTTCCTAAGGTTTGATCATTTTATCCATAATCTTATTTAATTAAAAGAAAACATCCCTTTTAATTAAATAAAAAAATCTTATTTAATTAAAATAAAATATCCCTTTTAATTAAATAAAATGATCTTATTTAATTAAAAGAAAATCCCTCTTTTAATTAAATAAATAAAATCCTCACCTAAATCTCTCTTTGTGATGAAAAAAGGAAATAAATCAAATAAAAATAAATAAAAATTCCTTTTTTCTCTACACTTTGAATGCACATATTTATAAGTGGTGGGATTTTTCTTCTTACTTTCCTTTTTAGGGATTTATCCCACATTGATCTTGAGGATGAATTCCTCTCTACACTTTCTTTTATAAGGAGCCCTCTCCTTCTCATTTAGCATCAAGATTTTATGTTATAGTTATGCTGCAGGTTTGGAGAGCGATTTTGGAGAAGAGTTTGAGCACTTGAGCTTGAACATTGCAACTTCTCTTTTCTTGTCTTCTTCTCTCATGCATCCATGGCTATCCATTTAGATTACTCTTTCACTTTCATGTTAGATTAGATTCATATTTCATTTCATAGAATAATCTTGCATGTGTATCTCCTTTCATAGATTAGTTTTCTTTCATGCATTGTTATCATATAGAATAGCTTCTATTTTCATTTGCATGTATATTTGATGATCATGGAGACCAACAATCTTTCTTTTCCTCTTTGAATCTCTTATTTTATGGTGTACTTTCATGTGCACAAACTAGGTCTAAACTGAGGGCCTTCATTATAAACCCTTGCACTCCATGAATAGAGAGCTATGAGTCACCATTTGAGACCTCATTCTTGAGCAATATTGGATATAATGAATCATAGAAGTGTGTCAATATTTTAGCACACAGGTACCAACCTGTATCTCAACAGAGTCTTTGAGGTTCTTGGAAAGGTCAACCTCAATACAAATACGCTTCTACGGATGAGCATTGAAAAATTTAGTATGCTCCATGATAGTGAATTTTCCAAGGGTTTTGGCAATAGACTCAATAAATGGCCAACATGACAATGGGAGACCAGGAAACTCAACCCAGACAAGAACCCTAAGTTTCTTTTCATCCAAGACAGTGAAATCTTGAGACCACCTCTAAAACACAAGTAAGAAGGACCAAACCATCCAAGGGCCATGGTTAAAATCCACCTCCACTTGAGAAGGGTTAGAAAAATGAAATAGGAAAAAAACTGTAGTAAGGTTTTGAACACCTTCAAGGTAGACTCCATGAGGAGTCCAACTCTTGTTGACCCAATCTTTGATTATACTTTCAAGAGGAGTGTGACCCACAAAATAATCTATCAAGGTATGTTTTTTTAACCAATCACAAGCAACATCAAATTCTTGCATGTTAAGGACAATATTAGGGCTACCTCATGGAAGACCTTCAGGATGAACTTGTGTGGTCATTTGTTCAGAGGATGCACCATGAATTTTTGAAACATCAACTTGAGCACCAACATCAACTTCTAGGCCGAAGTTGGCTGGAGCCATTATAAACTAACCCTAATGAGAACTCCCGTAGTAATTGCGGTATGACAGGTGGGAAAATTAGGAGAAAATCTCAAACGGAGAGCCATATGCATGAAACCCTAGCAACAAAAAACTTTCTTTTATTGATGCCTACGAGTTGATACCTCTATCTATGGAAGCAATCTCATTAATCAACACAAAAAATATTGGATATATAACCTGCAAAGAAAATCAATGAATAAGTGGACTAAAAGGGAAAAATATCTATTGTAAGAGTGTTTCCAATATTTATATCTATTCGGCCTACATGTGACTCAGACAAGTGGGTGGACTTTTGGTTCTTTGAAATGCTTCTTTACAAAGAATAGAAGATGAAAAATATTGGAAATAATGAAAATTTTGATAATGAAGAAGATGATAGTGTGCAAGATTCAATGGGAGAAAATGAATGGGAAATTATGTTGACCCCTTTGAGATTGGTTTTTGGAATTGATGTCAAGGATTATTTTTAACCTCTACAATATTGGTATCTGACTTGATGTTGTTACAATTAGGATCATTTGCATTGTTTCATTAAGTTGATATTCTTTCTATTATTCTCTCAGCTATGCATGATCATGACTCCTTGATTTCATCATATAATATCTTCCTTAGTGTGACAAGAAGATTTGATTTAGTGTACAGATTTAGGCTGATTGAATTGATTGTTAAGTAGTTTGATGGTAATTTTCATATATAGGTTGATATTTTATGAATGATTAGACTTTAGTATATTAATATATTTGCAAATCATTCATGCTGAAATGTCATTGAATTCAATGGACAACTTGAACAATCATGCACCCTTGATAAGATATCCTTGTTACACATTCTTGTTATTTGATACCTTGTGTATCTTATTTTTTATTTTTTATTAACATATTATATATTATTGTTTCTAATAGGGTACTAATATCTTAGAAACTTTTTGTTGTTAAGTTATTGATGTCCTGTGACAATCAAAATATATAAGCTATTAACAATCAAATAAAAATAAGATTTATAAGGATCAAGTGATGAGTTACATATGGTAATTTGTGTTATACAAGAATAATCATTTAGTAAATGGGTAACTGCACAAAGATGGGGGACCACAAAGGGGGTATAAGATGCCACTTTTTTTTTCTGAAATCAACAAACTCTAAACTTCAACAAGAAATTGAGGATAGTTACATTCAAAATTTCAAAATGTGACAAAAAAAAGAGTTGTTCTACTATGAATCTAGTTTCTAAACTACTAATTTATTTTAGAAATGATGGAGATTAAGGCCCTCAAAAAGGGGGAACAATAAAATTTGTCCTCTTTTTTGTGAAAAACATAACATAGCATCTAGTGTGCTCCCCCTAAAATGGTAACTTTCTTTAAAAAAAAATTAGTCGCTCTGGTGAGAAATTAGCTAACACCTAGTTTATTTCAGATTTTTCTACTAATTGTTTGATTAAAGTATGATTTTTTGTGATTTTATGAAGTGGACACATCCTGAAAATGTGAAATTTTTGTGTGCTCCCCCTAGAAATCATTGAAAACACATTAGGGTCCATTAGGGTCAATTTTTGTGAAAAACCAACATTGACACATTACGACCCCTTAGGACACATTAGGGTCTCTTAAGATACATTCATGTATCCTAGGAACCCTTATGCCCCCTTATGACCCCTTTAGGACCCCTCTCTCTAAATCTTATGGGTCATAGGATTATTAAGGGGTCCTAGGACACATTAATGTGTCCTAGGACCCCTTACAACCCCCTAGGACCCCTTACAATACACTTGAAATGGGTCCACAACACACACCCCATTTTGGTTCTCTAACCATTGGGACCCCCCTTTTTTTGTCTTTTGGTTTTCTGGAGTCCCCCCTTTCTTAGTTTTTTGCAAGTGGGTCTCTGAAAGGGCCTGTTAAGCCAAGCCAAGCATTTTTCAGCCTTTTCTCCCTTTTGGCATTTCGGAGGACCTAGAGTCCTCCAAATTTCCAAAATGGTTGAAAAGGATGAAGCCTCACACTTTCAGTGTTTTCAACCTACGAAAATACCAAAAAGGCTGAAGGACTAAACCTTCAGACCTTTCGATGTTTCAGACCCCAAAACACTGAAAGGTGATGATGCCATCCTTGGGCTATATGAAAGCTTAAGCCCTAAGTGAAATTCACTTTGCATTTTCTCTCCTACATCTTTAGTGCTCCCCGATCTTTTGCATTTCATGCTCTCTAAGCTTCATTATTTTTTCATTCTCATTCCTCATGGTTTCTCGCTCTATGCCCTTGGCCTTTCTTGCCTTCATCCTCCACTCCTAGCTTGTAAGATGTAGTTTTCTCACTACTTAGTTGTCTTTCTTCACTGTTTAGGTTAAAGGTTTTGCATTTTTGGTGTCTTTCCAGTCTAGTGTGCCTCCCCCCACCAAGTCCTTAGGGTATTTTGTGCCCTTGGGCTAGAGGAGGAGGCCACTTCTTGTCTTGCCGGTCTTTGTTTTCCTTTCCTTTTGGCCCCTTGGGTTTTCTGTGGCGACCTTTGTCTCAAGTTTTTCGGCCTCCAAAAGGCCAAAAACAAGGTTGGGTTTTTTTTTGCCCAAGTGCTTCTCGCACATTCAGCCATTTTGGCCTTTCAGACCCTAAAAATGTATGAAATGCTAACAAGTTTGAATCGCCAAAGTTGGTCGTCAATCTGTGGGTTTCAAACTTTCAGAGTCCAAGATCCCATTCAGACTTTTAGAGTTTGAGATCCTAGTCAGACTTTCACACCCTCAAATCCCAAAAGGGTTGATTCCTCATCACTTGTTTTTTTCACACTTTGAGCCCTTTGAAACCCTAACTCAGTTTTCGGCGTATAAAATCCCGAAAAGGCTGAAAGTGCAAAATCTGCATTTATGGCTACTTGAAGATCTTTTCCGCTTCTATTTTCTAGTGCAGGAGCACCCTCAAGTTCATCCATTGTAAGAATATCAATGGAACCAAACAAAAATGGTTAGGGTTGTGATTGGATCTTAGATCCAAGGTTTTCAATAAGCCCTAAAATGTAAGACAAGGGGACACTAAGTGATGTTAGAAACTTAGTTGTCCACCTTAGTCAATTTGGACAATCTTGGGTAGAGTAGGATAGAATAGTCTAGGGGACCTAAGGAAGGGTAGTAATGTCATTTTATGCCTTCTAAGATCCCATATGGTGTAAAAACATTGAAACTTAAAATTTTAGGTAGGATTGACAACTTTTGCAAAAAGTTGTCAATGTTGCATAGAGCAACTTTTGCGAAAAGTTACAACTTTTGAATCCCAATGTTTACAACCAGTTTTGTTAGTTGGAACCACTTGGGAAGGATATTTAATGGTGGAAAAACCTTTCTCACAAGTTGGAGTGGACAATTTGTAAAGTTTTTGCATTGAAATCAATAAAATCCAAACTTGTTTTCTATATTTCTAACTATTTTTCAGAGTTGTATGATTATGTATAGATCCCAATGCACCATTGAAGGATTAGAAAATTTGAACTAGTGTCTTGGTTGAATGTTCCAATTGGTTTGAAGTATTGAAGTGTAGGGGATCAAAAGTTATCAAATTTTGATTGCTCACTGGTCTGTGGAAGGCCCTAACTAGGGTTTCGATACTAAATTCATCTTTCCCAGAGACTCCACCATGGGAAAATTCTAAGAATTTGGGGAAATAAAGGGGGGAGGATGTACTTTAATACTTTGGAGGTCTTAGATCAGGAGGCAGTCAATGGAGGGAGAAATGATTGAATCTTTTGGACAGGCATTCATATGTGACTGTCCAGAATTTAAATTTTGAGGCACAACTTAGGCTAGGGGTGGAATGGAAGTCTAAATCCTTTGATTTAGGAGTTTTTTAAGATAATTCGAGTATTCCAATTGGTGGATTGAAAAATTGAATCAATTTTGAGTAGTTGCTTTGGAAAAGTGACCAATTATCCCTATTAGGTCTAGGAGAGAATTGAGGACAACAGGAGTTAGGGGATTATTCAAGAACCCTAGCTTGAAGGGTGTTGTTGGTAGATGGATTAAAGACTTTGGTGATGGTTAAGACTTTATGTGGAGGAGTTCCAAGTAATTTCCCTTAGAAATCCATATTTTCTCCTTGTAGCCTTCTAGTCACTTAAGTGTCTAAATTGAATCTCAGAGACATCTCAGTATGAGATTGGTGTTTCATTTCATCTAAAATGATGATATAATATTGATAGAACACTTTCTCCATCCCTGGATTACTTGGTTCTAATTGTGTCCTATTTTTCCCTTTTGGGTATGGAAGGCTAGTGGAAGACCTAGTGTTGTGAATGTGGGTTTTGAGAACTCTTTAGTAGAGCCATAGATTGTGTGGGAGTATGGGTATTGTGGATCCTTAGAGAGTCATTTTTGACATAGTTTGGGGCTCTTCTCCAAGTGGTATCAGAGCAACTAGTAGATCTTTGGAAGAAGAAAAGTTGCAATCATGTCAGAAGGAGGAGATGACAGTGAACTTCCTAATAAGATGACCAATGCTGAACTACTAAGGGTGGTGAAAGAGAATGATGTAGAGAGGAAGTTGATGAGGTAGGAAATTGAAAGGATCAATGAACAAGTCAAGAACGGGAGTAGTGTGGACTCTGGAATTGAAGAGGAGGGGAGTGATGAAGAGACCCCTTGGTAGGAGGATGATGAAGAAGAAATCCCTATAGAACAAAGGCTTCTCTTGAAGAATTTGAAATCCATGGAGAGAAGGACCATGGATACTAAACTTGACCTACCTGTCTACAATGGGAAGATGGGTCTAGAAGAAGTCATGGATTTGATTGATGCACTCACTAGTTTCTTTGACTATGAGGAGATACCAAAGCATCAAAAGGTTAAGATAGCCAAGAAAAAGTTGAAGGGATCTGCCCTAACTTGGTTGAATTTCATTCAAGCAGAGATGGTGAAGATATAAAATAATCCAGTAAGCACTTGGAAGAAGATGGTTACCTTGGTGATGGAAGCCTATGTACTTGAGGACTATGAAGTTAAACTTCATAAGAAGAGACAAAACCTAAGGAAGAAAGAGATGGAGATCTCAAGTTATACTAAAGAATTCCAAAATCTTACCATGAAATCTAAGTTGGTTGAACCAGAGAGTGTCAAACTTGCTAGATATCTACAAGGATTGAGGATAAATATCCAAGATGAAATAATTTTGTGTTCCCCTACTACTGTCCAAAAGTGTTATCAATTAGCACTGAAAGTTGAATAAAAACTTAAGAGGAGACAAGAGAAAAGTGGAAGAGGCAGAGGCCAAAGAGAATTTTGTAGTAGAGGAAGAGGGACAAGCAATGGGAGAGGACAGGCTCCTAAATTTTTTGGAGAAACTAGTCAAGAGAGCTCCTTTGGGGAAGGTAGTTCTAGAGGCTCCTATAGAGGAAGGAGAGGAGATTCAATGGAATATTTGGTGGAATAATTTCAGGACCTCCAAGGTGTTATAGATGTAATCAAGTAGGGCACTTAGCATCCAAGTGTCCAGAGAAGGAAAGCAATCAGGAAGAAAGAAGGGTAAACATACTTAGAGAAGAAGAGAACCATGGATACAATACACATGGGTCTTATGCACCACATGAGGAAGGAGAAGTTATTATGATGAGAAGGATACTATTGAAGGCTCTAAGAACACAAGAGCCACCTCAAAGGAAGAACTTATTCAGAGCCACTTGCAAAATGGGAGAAAAATTCTGCAAGATGGTGATTGACAGTGGGTTTACGGACAACTTGGTGTTAGAAGAAGCAGTAAGGAAACTAAGGTTGAGAAGGGTGCCACATACAAACCCTTACAAGGTATCATGGCTAACTAAGAAGAAACAAACTATCATAGAGGAGAAAGCTTGGGTGGAACTCCAACTTGGAAACTACAAGGATAAAGTTCTCAGTGACATTGTCCCAATGGATGCCTGCCATTTGCTACTTGGGAGACCATGGTAGTATTATGTGGAGGCTCATCATGATGGGAGGATAAAAACCTACAAAATCAATTACAAAGGTGAAAAGGTAACATTCTTACCACTATCTGATTTTGTAGAGGAACAAAAAGATTCCAAATTTTTGTTTGTAAGAGAAAAAGAGTTTTTTAAAAATTTGAAAGAAGAAAAGACCCCTTGCTATGCTTTAGTCATTTTGCCTAAGGATGATAGAACTAAGAATCTTGATAAATAAGTAAAACCCATAAGAAGAGTAGTCCCTAAAGAAGTTGTAGACCTACTTGACCAGTATAAATATATTGTGACCAAAGACTTACCAAATGAGTTGCCCCAATTAGAGACATAAGTCACAACATAGACTTGATCCCAGGAGAAACCTTACCAAATAAGGAAGCATACAAGTTGACCCGTGAAAAGAATAAGGAGATGGAAAGATAGATTCAAGAACTCTTGAATAAGGGTTTGATTACTAAGAGTCTCAATCCTTGTGCAGTACCTGCTCTTTTGGCCCCTAAGAAGGAAGGCACATGGAGATTGTGCACTGATTCTAGAGCCATAAATAGAATCAAAATTAGGTATAGATTTCATATGCCTAGGATAGAAGATATATTGGATCACTTAGGAGGTGAAAGGTACTATTCTTAGGTGGATTTGAAGAGTGGTTAACACCAAATAAGAATTAGGGTTGGTGATGAGTGGAACACTTCATTTAAAACAAATGAAGGCTTGTATGAGTGGAGAGTGATGCACTTTGGTCTGTCAAATTCCCCTAGTGCATTCATGAGGCTCATGAATGAGGTTCTTAAGCCATTCCTTGGAAATTTTCTCATAGTATACCTTGATGACATCCTTATCTTTAGCAAGAGTAAGGAGGAACATTTAGAGCATCTTAACTTGGTCCTAAAGAGGCTACATGAAGAGAAGATTTTCATCAATTTGGAGAAATGTATTTTTATGTAGGGAGAGCTCATATATTTGGGATTTTGGTCTTAGTAGGGGACATAAAAATGGACCCTGAGAAGGTAGAAGCCATCTTGAATTGGCCTTCTCCTAGGATAATGATAGAAGTCGGGAGTTTTCATGGGCTTGCATCTTTTTACAGAAAGTTCATACGGAATTTTAGTCAGTTGTGTGCTCCTATCCTTGAAACCATTAAGGGTGGACATAAGAGCAAGTTTGTGTGGAATAAAGATGCAGAAGAAGCCTTCCAAATGCTGAAAAAAAGGTAATGGAGAACCTATCCTAGTCTTTCCTGATTTTCAAAAGATATTTACTATTTAATGTGATGCTTCTAACTTAGCAATAGGGGTTGTCTTGAGCCAAGAAGTGAGACCTATAGCATTTTTTAGTGATAAATTGAATGAAACAAAGAGGAGATACTCCACTTATGCCTTGGAACTATATGCCTTAGTCCAGTCATTGAAGAAATGGAGGCACTACCTCCTTCTAAAATAATTTGTTGTCTTCACAGACAACCAAGCATTATGTTTCTTAAACAACCAAGAGAAACTAAGCCACAAACACATGAAGTGGGTGGGATTAATAAAAGCCTACACATTTTCAATCAAGCATAAAAAGGGATTTGTGAATAAGGTGGCAGATGCATTGAGCTGAAGGACTTTAGTTGTACAACAAATCCAACACCAAAGTGTAGGGATTGATTCATTAAAGGATATGCATAAGGATGATGATGATTTTAGAGATATTTATAAGGTGTGTTCTAACTTTTCTAAGGCTTACCATGTAGATTATGCAGACTATTTGACTCAAAATGGACTCTTGTTCAAGGGACACCAGTTATGCATTTTGAAATGTTTAATGAGGGAGACCATCGTTAGAGAAAAACATGCATGCAACATGTGAGGACATTTTGGTTTGGACAAGACATTGAAACAAGTGATAAGGTTCTATTATGGCCTAAACTTCAGACTGAAGTAAGGAAGATTGTAGAGACATGCACAATCTTTCAAAGAGCCAAGGGTACATCTAGAAATGCAAGACTATATCAACCTCTACCTATTCCTACAAGACCTTGGGAGAGTTGCAGCATGGACTTTGTGATGGGATTGCCTAGGAAAAAAAAGGGGGTATGATAGTATTTATATTTTAGTGGATAGGTTTAGTAAAATGGCCCATTTTATCCCTTGTAAAAGTACTAATAATGCATCAGAAATTGCAATATTGTTCTTCAAAGAAATTGTGAGGATTCATCACTTACCTCAAACCATTTTATTTGATAGAGATGTGAAGTTTATTGGTCACTTTTGGAGGACCTTGTGGAAAAGGTTAGGGACAAATCTAAGCTTTATTTCTACCTACCATCCACAAATAGATGGCCAGATAGAAGTGGTAAACAAATCACTTGGAAACCTACTTAGATGTTTGACAAAACAATATGGAGACAAGTGGGATGTAGTCCTACCCCAAGCAGAGTTTTCTTTCAATGATTTAGTTAGCATGAGCATAGGGAAGAGTCCCTTTCAAATTGTGTATGGGAAAAGTCCAAGAGGCATCTTAGAACTTAGATAATTACCACAAAACACTATAGTCAGTGATCATGGAGAAGAATTTGCAGAGAGTATGAAATGAATTCATGACTTAGTGAGATTGGCACTTGAGAAGAGTGCAGACAAGTATAAGCAAACCAAAGACAAGCATAGAAGAGATGTTCAGTTGCAGGTGGGAGACTTAGTGTGGGCATATTTGAAGAAGGAAAGATTACCTAAGGGCAAACATGCTAAACTACTCATGAAGAAAGTAGGACCTTGTATAGTATTGAAGAAGCTTGGGTTGAATGCATATGAGATTGAACTACCCTCACACCTTGGAATCTCCCCTATTTTCAATATTTTTGATCTAAGACAATATAAAGGTAATGTGAGTGCACGTTCTGAAGTACAGGTGAAAGAGCTTGAAGAAGATACTGCAGGTATACCCTCTCATGTACCAAGGAAGCTTGAGAAGATTTTGGAAACCAAGATCATCAAAAAAATAAGAAAGAATGTTTAAAATAAATATTTGGTCAAATGGAAAGATAGTTCTAAAGAGGAATCTGTATGGATGGTTGAGAAAGAAATTCAGAAGCATGGCTCCAGTTTAGAAGACCTCATCTCAAGAGGACTTGAGATCAATGCACCCCAGGAGTATGGTGCAGGAGCACCCCCATGTTAATCCATTATAAGAAAATCAGTGGATCCAAACAAGAAGGGTTAAGGTTGTGATTAGATCTTAGATCCAAGGTTTTCAATAAGTCCTAAAATGTAAGACAAGGGGACACTAAGTGATGTTATAAACTTAGTTGTCCACCTTAGTCAATTTGGACAATCTTGGGTAGAGTAGGATGGAATAGTTTGGGGGGCCTAAGGAAGGGTAGGAATGTAATTTTAGGTCTTTTAAGATCCTCTATGGTGTAAAAACACCAAACTTTACAAGTTTAGTTAGGATTGAAAACTTTTGCAAAAAGTTGTCAATGTTGCATAGAGCAACTTTTGCAGAAAGTTGCAACTTTTGAATCCCAAAATTCACAACCAATTTGGTCAAATGGAACCACTTGGGAAGGATATTTAATGGTAGAAAAACCTTTCTCCAAATTTGGAGTGGACAATTTGTAAATTTTTTGCATTGAAATCAATAAAATCCAAACTATTTTCTATATTTCTAACTATTTTTTAGAGTTGTACAGTTCTATACTGATCCCAATGCACCATTGAAGGATTGGAAAAGTTGAACCAGTGTCTTGGTCTAATTTTCCAATTGGTTTAAAGTCTTGAAGTGTAGGGGATGAAAAATTATTAAATTTTGATTGCTCACTGGTCTGTGAAAGGCCCTAACTAGGGTTTTGATACTAAATTCATCTTTCCCACAGACTCCACCATGGGAAAATTATTAGCCATTAGGGAGAGAAAGGGGGGAGGATGTAATTTAAGAATTTGGAGGTCTTATATTAGGAGGTATTTTATGGAGGGAGAAAGGATTGAATCTTCTAGATAGTCATTCATATGTGACTGTCTAGAATTAAGCTTTTGAGGCACAACTCAGGCCAGGGGTGGAATGGAAGTCTAAATCCTTGGATTTAGGAGTTTTGTAAGATCCTTCAAGCATTCCAATATGTGGGATGAAAAATTGAATCAATATTTTATTAGCTTCTTTGGAAAAGTGACCTATTAGCCCTATTAGGCCTAGGAGAGAATTGAGGACATCAGAAGTTAGGGGGTTTTTCAAGAACCCTAGCTTGGAGAGTGTTGTTGGTGGATGGATTAAAGACTTTGGGGGTGGTTAAGACTTTATGTGGAGGAGTTACAAGTAAGTTTCCCCTAGAAATCCATGTTTTCTCCTTATATCCTTATAGTCACTTGGGTGTCTAAATTGAATCTTAGAGACATATCAGTATGAGATTGGTGTTTCATTTCATCTAAAATGATGATATAATATTTATAGAACCCTTGTTCCATCCCTAGATTAATTGTTTCTAGTTGTGTCATATTTTTCCCTTTTTGGTGTGGAAGGCTAGTAGAAGACCTAGTCTTGTGAATGTGTGTTTTGGGAACTCTTTAGTAGAGCCCTAGATTGTGTGGGAGTAGGGGTATTGTGGATCCTCAGAGATTCATTTTTGACATAGTTTTGGGCTCTGCTCCATTTTCCTAGATTAATTAGTTTTTTCCTCTTTTTAGAGTTTCCCTTTTCAATAAAACATTGATACTTTCACTTTTCTTGCAGGAATGCTTGAGCAACGCTAATCGTCTCCATTGAAGTAATTATATAAGGGGAATCCCCCCTTTCAAAGATTAAAAAAAACACCTAGAAATTATAGGAACCAACATCAAAAATGTGGATTGGGATGAGTTCTTGGTAAGATGCTCCCAACCAATAGGAAGATTTGTGGACTACACTTCACTAGTCCTTTTAAGCCTGGTTAACGCAACAACCCACCATGTGGCTATCTCCTCATATGAGCTAATCATGACACTTTCAAACCATTATAGTCTAGATGAAAGAGTGGTCTAGAACACAAAGGGACAGGTGGTGCTAGACATAAGGCCAGACATCATAGAAGAGGTATCCACCTCCACAAGGGCATATAAAAGTTCTATGACTTCTTTGTTAAAAAGAGCCTCAGGTGGTTCCAAAAAAAATGTGAAGAGGCACATGAGATCATTAATGAAAACTACCTCAAGAAACCTCTTGTAAAAAAAAAATTGGATAAAATATATCTCAAGAGGGGGTATATGAAGGATGACATCCAGGCAGTGGTGACATTATTGAGTAGAGTTATGGACTACCCAAGTCCATCCAACTTGAGGATTGTATGATAATCCTGGTAGAGAATATCAGAGGCCGTAAGTCTAGGTTTGATTGGGGAACCATTATTAGTGACAGATTGGATGAGTAGCTAACTACAGTGAAACATAACCCAAAATTCTATATGAGTATATACATAGTGTACTTACTAGCCACACAAGAAGATTATTTGATACTCACCAAAAGAGGGAACATAAATGATATGAATGCATGGCCCCATGTTGTATACCTATAGCTGGTTAGAAAGGAAAAAATGCCCAAGAATAGCCCAAATTGTAGAATAGTAAATGACGCTTTCATCTTCGTGGTCATTTGATTTATTGAAGGTGACATCGCAAAAAGGATGTCAGAGGAAGTAGCTGCAAAGGTGAGGGCCATTGGGGCCTACTACATATAATTCAAGTCATTCACATATATCCAAGTGGCAGGTTCTACTTTAAACCCAAAGAAATTTCCCATATACCCCTTCGACGAGATAATAACTTTAGAGATGGCCAGGTAGCTCGCAGATGCCTATGAGCATATAAAGCATAAAAAGAAGCATTGTTGGGCTTCCCTATTCTTCTGGGCCCATACACTCTACAAGACATGAAGGTCTACAAATCCTTGGCCTTTGAGTGGGATGAGTTCCCACTTCAACTCTACAAAATAGTCTGGCCCAGGTTCAACCCAATAGGTACATACAACCACATTATTGGAAAATTCTATATTCATGAACCACATCTTGAAGATCACTGGATAAAAAATGTAGATGATCACAAGATTAGGATCAGGGACTATTATAGGATGCCCCTCACCCTTGCAAAGGAGACATTAAAGACCCCAATTTCCCTAAAGGTTTGGGAAAATGATTTAGATAGGGTGCTGGAGGCAATTTACACTTTGGATAAAATATATTATAGGCCCATAATGAATGTAGAAGTTGATAAAGATGAGAACGACGATATTGAATTTCGAGCTAGACATGTGCTCCGACCAACTGAAACCTCAATCAAAAGGACTTATAAGATGGATCCAATCCTAGTAAATACATTGATGGATCCACCCAAGAAGGAAGATAAACAATGTGGGGAGAAAATTACAGTGCCACAGTATAAGAAAGTGCCACCACAAAAATAAGGCACGATTTATGGCCATGAAGGTGGGGTAGATTATGGTTTGAATATAAGGAAAAAATCTCCAAAGAATAGAATGAGTGGACAAATAGATACTCAAGTACAATCATCACAAGCCCCAAAAGATGAATGCCCTTCCACTTCTAGCCAATCTCCTCCTACCACCAAAAAAGGAAAGAAAATATATAAAAGGAGGAGAGATTTTGTGTCTCCATGATCAAAGACCTTACAAGAGGAGCTAGAAGAAGAGGAAGATGTACCTCTGATCAAAAGGACAAGATCTCAAAAGAGGAAGGAAAAGGAAAATTCTCAGAAACACATAGAAGATCCTAAAGAGTAGGCCAATCATCTAGATGCCTTAGGCTTAGATGAATTCCAAATATCTAATTTTGAAGGCCTAGCAGGTTTTGTAGACCAAGAACTAGATACACCTGATTCAATGACAAGATTTGGCATGGGATCTCCTACACTTATCTAGCCACATGTGGTCCTCAATCCAGTTCACCAATCTAGTGCTAAACGTGCCAATCATAGGGATAAGCTCCAACATAGGCCAAGAGTCTAAAACTCAAGATGCTCCAGCAACTTTGAACATGATAGGGGATAGAGTTGGAGGAGAAAGTTCCACTTGCACTCCGCCACCTCACTTTCCTATTCCACAATTTCTCTCACATATCCAATTCTTACTCCACCACCTTCTCACCCCACTCTGATGCCAACTCTACCTCCTTAAACTTCTACTCTTCCCACTCCTATTTCTCCACTCACAATAACAACACTTACTCCACCACCATCAGTTCCTATACTGGGATTCATCTCGAATTCTCAAGGATTAGTAAGCATAGAGGTTGTGTCACCTTTCAAAACCACACTCGAGGCTATAACTGACCTCAATATAGAGGTATTGATCAGTTCTTCAGGGAATGAGGGCCAAGATAAGGATGGACAAGATAGGGTGGTAGATAGGAGGAGATGAAAGGGGAGAGGGAGAAGGTCCTAGAGAAGAATTGAATGAGGGAGATGATGGATAGGAAGGGGAACATGGTAAAGAATCAAAAGAGAAATTGACCCTCGGGTCACAATTTTTGGCATTGATTCTACACATTTCCCCATATGAGCCAGTCACCACCTTTAGTAAACCTACTTGGTTTACTAAAGAAATTTAGACCCAGAAAAGGACTTACACATATGAGGAAGAGGGGGAGGACACAAGTATGACATCTTTAGGGAAAGCCTTCAACCAAGCAGAGGAAAGCATACTAGCTAGGACAATATCCTATGTCACCCAAGACACTAGGGGTTGCTGGAAGGCACAATTAGGAATTCCTTCTGCTAGCACCTCTCAAACACAAGCCACCCCAGAAGACTACACACTTGAAGATTTAGACTTGGGTGAACCTACTAGAGAAGGGAGCAAGACACTGACAGTCTTAGGGCTTAATCAATCTCTGGGATTCATGAGAAAGGATGAGGAAACCATAAAGTCCCTAATAGAGCAGAATGAGGCTTTGAAAAACTCCATTCATAAAATGATGGGTCCCATTGATCCCAGTTGCCTAGAGGCCTCATTACAGACTGTATTAGAAAAGAGGGATCCCCAGACATACCAGAAGGTTTGACCCCTTCTTTCGTCCAATCAATTGCAGACTGGAAAAATGACTTTGAATAATACAGAGAAGGGGCCATCAAGCTAGTGTTCAAATATTAAAAACTCATCTTGATTATGTAAGCTATGAAAACTAGGTGTAAAGGAGCATGATAATAAATTAAAACACTCTACAACTAATAATCTAAACTTCACACAAGATTAGACATAAAAGTAAACTTAAAATGAGCCTAAAATAAGAGTTTGCAAACCTCCTATGAACTCATTCCAACTCCATTTGATATTTTTCTATGTCCATGCTTAAGGGATGTGTACTCAAGATGTGCTCCAAGCTTCAAGATATGCTTTTGCTTCAAAATGGGTGATTCTGAATTGAAAATGGCATTATAAGTCTGCATGGAAAGTGGATGAAAAATGTAAAGGAATGAGGTTTCTTTTATAGAAAATGGGTTAGGAATCAAGGGTCGGGATGCAATCCTGAGGAGAGGTTTAGATGCACCTAGAAGAGAGAACATGGATTGTGCTTCTTCAAGTGCATCATATTGTGAAAAGTGTCACAATATGATTGGGTTGAAAGTAGGGATGAATGTGACCATTTAGGGAAAAGAGCCAAGGAGACTTTAGGGGATAAGACTATTAATGAGGGTGTAAGAGCCTTAATGAGGAGTGTAAGAAAATTAATGATGCATTAATGAGATCATTAATGAGGCATGGGTGAGGGGATAAGAGCATTAAATGCAACTGGATGAAGATGGCTTGAGAAATTTGACTTTGGGGAATGGATTGAATTCCTAATCCAAAGATTAGGAATGTGACATCATTAGAGAGATTTTAGGATTAGGATTAGGTTGGGTGAAGAGGCTAAGATTAGTTTGAACTCTGAGTTAGGTGGTTTAGATAGGATAGGTTAGGGGTTAAAGGGAAATTTAATAAATTTAATTACATAAATAACATATTCATTCAGTGATAGGGGAGTAGGGTTTTAATTAATTATTAAGCTATTGGTTTCTTTTTAATAATTAACGAGGACTATAGCCAATTAATTTAATTAATTAGGGCTAGGGGATGACACAGGTCAATTAGGTAATGCTTAATTACTTAGTTGATATGTCCCAAAATGCACTAAATATGATTGAATTAGGTTAATTAGATTTAGGTGTCTACATTTTTCCGCTCTTCGACATAGTGTTATAATAATTCTTTTTCAAAGACGTTTAAAACAATAGATGACGTAAAGATGTGGACGTAGGAAAAAAAAAATCTCTAGAGTGATGATTAGGTTAGATTTAGAATAGGATGAATAGGATGATTCCCCCTTGAGAGGGAAACATAGAGAAAAGGAGAAGCCCTACAGGCATCTCAAAAAGATGGCCAAGAGAGATAGGATAGAAGAAAAAGGAAGGGGGGATAGAACAATGCAGGATGGGATAGTCAGGTTTGCATCAAGGATGAAGGTTTAGGTTTGAGAAAGGATTTTATTGGACTAAAAGGGATGGATTTTTTTGGGGTTTGATGGGGGGATTCTTCTTGAAGCTTGAGCAAGGGGTATTCCGGGAAGGAATACTTCCATGTAGTTGATCACTTATTTTAATATAGCAATGTTAGAGACCATGCCAAGGTTACTAGGAACACGAGGCCTTGTCACCAGTGTTACAGAGGACTGACACAATAGACACATAGGGTTTTACCTAGCATCACACATGAGTCCCAGAAAAGCCATGGTATAAATGATGTTGGAAAAGCCCACAAGAAAACAACACTTCCCAAGTGCAGCATGCGAACCCAAATGAATTACATACATGCAAGGTTCATATCTGACTGACTCACAAGAAGAAAAAAAAAAGGATCAAGTTCCCTATCCCACTTGTATCCATTCACAACATACCATGATATAAAGAATCATGAAAACTTTGAGGAGGAGAACAATTGAAAACAAATTGGAATGATAATCAAGAACCAAAATCAAATTTCAAGATAAAAAATTCAATTACAAGATGCCTTTTGCTAGAGAGATCAATGATATGGGTTGATGATTGGATTAAGATAAGGTCAAGAGGAAGGATACATCCTACAAGAATCCAGTGATGATGATGATGATATAGATTTAGGTCAATGAGAGGAAGAATACATCCTCAAGGACCCATTTACAGAAAGATGATTGGATTTAGGTCAACAAGAGGAAGGATACATCCTCAATGACCCATTCCCATGGAGATGTTAATTGTGAATCTGATTGGCCAAATATATGATGAGATAAAATTTTTGAAGCATGATTTTGTCATAAGGAACTTACTAAAGCATGAGATTCAGAATGGAAGTGGATCACTTTATGCAAGGAGACCAACCAAGGATGTGAAATATGTACAAGCAAGAGCGGGCTTAAGATTGGACTGACATGGACAAGATATTTACAGGATAGAAGCTCATGAATTGGGATAGGAAGGCTAAGATATACAACTAGGATGAACAATTATATACAATACTAACATGTACAAATGCTCAGGATGATGGATAGGAGGACTAATGTTGACTGATGTGAGCAATAATGGAACATCTAGGAAATATAGGTAATGATGAGGCCAAAGTGGAGTGGGATGAAGGAGATGGAGGAGAGAAATATTTTGATAGATAATGATACAACCCACTATGTGTGATGCCTGATTGGTAGGTTTTCACCATACATACCTTTCCAAGGTGCCAAATTGCCAAGGTTTCACCATTGGATGATTGATTTCTCTTAATTTTTTTTTCTTTTTTTTCTTTTTTTTTGCTATCACCAAGGTGTCTAGTCACTAGATTTTCACCAAGAGAATGATTTTTTTATGACTATTTGTAATGTTTTTGGATTTTTTCAGATAGTTGAGATAAGAAGTTGTCAGGCATAGAAGCGCCATGAGATGAATGATGTTTATTGGATCATTCAGAGGTTATTCTTTAGGAGTGGATATTTGATATGCCCCAGATTTGAATCATACAATGATGATATATGGGCCTTGCCAAGTAACCTCAAACTTGCCTTTCTTTTCTTGATTAGCACACACTTTTTGATTCTCATTGAGCACAAAATCCCCTATCTAGAACTGGTGTGGGTGGATTTTCTTATTATAGCTTTGCTTTAATCTATTCTAATATACAACCATGTGGTCATATGATTGCTAGCACTTTTCATCAAGGAGATAAAGCTATGTGAGTCTTGCTACTTTGTAGTCTTCATTTGTGATTAGGTTTGTAAGAGATACCCATAAGGATGGTAGTTTGACCCTGATTGGTAAGACAACCTCCACACCATAAACAAGGGAATATGGAGTGGTGTGTGTGGGAGTGCTTAATGAGGTATGGTAGGCCAAAAGGGTAGGATTAATTTGGAGGTGCCAGTCATGACCAATATCATTCACAACTTTCTTTAGGAGTTTTAGAAGTTTTTTGTTGGTTGCCTCAGTTTGGCTATTACCTTGTGGGAAATATTGGCTACAGAAGCGATGATGGATGTGGAGGGATGCACATAGATCAACCATATGCTAATTTTGAAATGGCGAGCCGTGATCTATAAAAAAGGTGGATGGAATGTCAAAGCGACAAACAATGTGGTATAGGATAAACTTGGATATTTGGATGTTTGTCGTGAGGGTAAGTGGGATTTCCTCAACCCACTTAGTAAAGTACTCATTTGCTGTGATGATAAATTTGTGTCCCTTAGAGGACAAGGGATTGATCTTACCAATGAGGTTGAAACCCCAACATGAAAATGGCCAAGAAGGAGCAATAGGATGTAGCTCTTGTGCTGGTGCATGGATCAAATTTGCATGTTGCTGACAAGGTAAACATTTCTTTACAAATTCATAAGCATCATGCTCCATGGTAGGCCAATAATATCAAATTCTTAGAATTTGTTTAGCTAGGACCATGCCACTCATGTGGGCACCACATATTCTAGCATGCACTTCTTGCAATGCTTGGGAAGCTTCCATTTCATCTAGACACCTAGAGAGAACATTGTGATAACCTTGATGATATAGGGTGTTGGCTACAATGGTGTAGTGGGAAGCTCTTCGAATAAGGTTTTTGCTTTGGGTGGTGGTTAGATGGGGGGATATGATACCATTATTTAGATAAGCATGGATGTCATTGTACCATGGGGATTGAGGACCAACCAAGACACAAACTCGATTAACATCATCACTCTCATAAGATGGCATGTGAATCTGCTCAGCTAAGAACTTGTAATGTGTTGCATTGCATGGTATTTCTATAAGAGATCTGATTGTAGCCATTGCATCAGTGGATTTGTTTTACACATGTGGTACTTGGGTGATTTTAAGATTGATGAAATGATCCTTCATTTTGTCTACCATATCTTTGTAAGGTAGCAGCTTATCATCTTTCATGTGGAATTTTCCTAACACTTGCTTTACGATGAGCTGAGAATCGCCAAAAAATTGGATATATGTTATGTTTCATTGAATGGCCATGCTATGCCCTGCAACCAATGCTTCATACTTTTCTATATTATTAGTGCAAGGAAATCCCAGTTTGAAAGATTTAGGAATGTAATCACCTTGTGGAGTGATGAAGAGAATTCATGTCCCAAAACCTTGAGATGTATATGAGCCATCAAAAGATAACTTCCAGGCTAGTTTTTCTTTGATCATGCATAGTTGTTCATCGGGAAATTCCAAGACTAAAGGATATGCATCGATCAATGGTGCCTCTGCTAATTGATCTATGATTACTTGAGCTTTGAAAACTTTTATGTCGACATACTGGATGTCAAACTCTCTTAGAAGGATTACCCACTTAGCCATACGACTTGTCAGAGTTTTTTTGGATAGAAGATACTTCAGCGGATCTAATTTTTATATAATCTTGACTGTATGATAGAGCATGTAGTGATAGAGATTTTGAGTGGCAAAAACCACTACTAGGCATGCTTTTTCCATAGATGTATAATTTAGCTCATAGCCCACCAAAGTGTGGCTGATGTAGTAGATAGTGCACTCTTTTCCATTGTCATCTAACTGAGCTAGGAGTGCCCCTAGTGCTGTGGTTGTTGCAGATATATACAATATGAGAGGCTTTCCTGGTGTAGGCAGCACTAGAAGAGGTGAATTTGCCAGATATTTTTTGATTTTGTCGAAGCTTTTTTTGCATATAGGATCCCATTTGAAACTATGATCTTTCCTTAGCAAATGTGTGAAAGTTTGGCATTTGTCTACAAGCTATGATATGAAGTGGTGCACTGATTGAGGTTTTCCTTGTAGAATACACAGCTGTCTAAGTGTCTTTGGCAGAGGCATTTCCATTATTTCTTTAACTTTTTTTAGGATCTATCTCGATGCCACACATTGATACAATGAAGCCAAGGATTTTTCATGATGTAACTCTGAAGACACATTTATTTGGATTAAGATTGAGACCATAATGTCAAAGTCAATCAAACACTGTCTCTAGATTGTTTAGGTGATCCATTCTATTTTGTAACTTAGCCAATATATAATCTACGTAATCTTCAAGGATCTTATGGATCATGTCATGAAAGATGATGGCCATGGCCCTTTGATATTTTTCTCCAGCGTTCTTGAGCCCAAATGGCATCATGTTGTAGTAGAAGTTACCCCATGGGGTTGTAAATGTTGTCTTATGCTAATCTTCTTTTGCTATACAGATCTGATTGTATCGTGAAAATCCATCCATGAGAGACAACATCTCATGTCTAGTAGTGAGGTCCACTATCATTTCAATATTAGGAAATGGAAAGTCATCTTTTGGACATGCTTTGTTTAGATCTTGAGAATCAATGCAGATTCTAATGGATTTATCTATCTTAGAGACTGGGACCATATTTGAAATCCAGTCTGAGTAGTCTATCACTCTCATGATTCCAACTACCAAGAGATTTTCAAGTTCTATTTTGACCATTAGTGCAACTTTGGGATTCATTTCCTGAAACTTTTATTTGACTAGTTTAATGTTAGGATCCATGAATAGATGATGTACTACAAGTTCTAGATCCAAGCCATGCATGTGAGAGTAGGACCATGAAAAGATGTCTGAATATTATTTTAAAAGAGTTGTGAAGACCATTTCTTCTGCTTCTGTCAAGGATGCTGCAATTTGAGTGAGTCAAGGCTAGTCCTCTGTACCCAAATTAACAAGTTTGGTTTCCTCGATGAGAATAGATGACTATTCTAACATGTAATCATGGATGATAGGGAGAGGAGAACCTCTATCTCCTAGCACTTGAGAAAGTTTTTCATCAGGAGATACGCCCTTTATTTTTTTCTTTTTTCTGATGTGATAGTGCCCCAAAAGGGTTTTTACTAAGAGATACATTTTTTCTTTTTTATTTTTATTTTCAATTTTGTGGCTAGAGTCCTTCACTAAGTATGCTTCTAGGTTCAATGTGTATACATGTGTGGAAGTATTCCCCCAATATAGTTTTTGATCTATAGCTCCCATGAATATTAGGAGTGTGACCATGCTTTCAAACTCATCGATCGGGATGATGCTTGGTTGGTCCCGGTTAATGAGCTCTTGATGGAGGAGTGGAAGGTCAATTAAATTGAGGGATAATTATGAAAGGACAGAGTTATCGAGGAAGATGTCATCGTCAATATCATCATAGGCTCTCACAATCTTCTCTTCTTTGATGTCTTCAAATTCGTGGATGTTGCCTAGGGGAATGTGATAAGTTAGACTAGTTTCATTAGTGCCCCTAGTCATGTTATGGCCAAGGCTAGATGTATTGTGTTCAAAGCCTAAACCAATTTTTTTTTGTAATTTAGTTTCCTTAATGGGAACTCTCATGCCTTTCTCTTTAGCGCATAGTCCACCTCCTTGATAATTCTACTTTTTAGTGACCAGTTTGTGGGTAGAGGGATATTTACCTTTGAAATTATTTAGGAGGCTACTGATAGGAGGTGTGGGATCTTTGTAGAGCCATTTATTGATATCAGGTGCCATTTTTTAGCTATTTAGAATGGATAGGACCCATTTTGTGTTGGTTGAGGTGTCTTTTGCTCAATGTAACTAGATGGATGCCCATGTGTATGTGGATAAGATAGAATGGCTCCAAGAGCAAAAGCATCAGTCATACTATATTCTCCACAACCTTGGTGGTCGATCTTGATATTGGAAAGAGTGGATGCAAGGATAGTATTTGGATCTGGAAGAGTTTTAGAGGAACTGGTGATAGATGTGCCAATGTCATTCCTAGGAAAATGATTTGAATCTAGATGGGAGGTTTCTAACACATGGCAGTATGCAAAGGGCTTGGGATCTGCATGGATAGTGATCTCAAATCTGTTGTGTGGAAACTTGATACACTCATGATAGGTGGAAGGGATGACCTGCATAGAGTGAATCCATGGGCATCCATGGAGGATATTGTATGGGAGGTCAAGATCGACCACATGGCAATTTGTCTCTTGTACTATTGGGCCCAGTTGAACGGGCAAGGAGATTGTACCTTTTGATGTTTGTTCTAGACTATCATAGGCCTTGATTGTGATGACATCATTCATGATATGAGCCTTGGTGTATCCTAGTTGCTTTACAAATTTTAAGGTACATATATTCAACACTAAACCATTATCTATCATGACCCTCTTAACACCAAAGTTTTAGACCATGACAGTGATGCAAAGAGGGAAGATATGATCAGGCTCAATAGATGGAATGTCTGTGGGTTTAAAAGATATAGCATAAGATGTGGATAAGTGACCCACTAGGTTTTGAAACTGATCGAGATCCATGTTGTTGGGAATGCATGACTCTTGTAAAGCTTTATTCAAGATCTCTTGATGGATGGGTGATGTGTGCAAGAGATCCAAGATGGATATTTGGGTGGGTGTATTACCAAGATGTTCCAATAAGTTATATTCTTCCCTAGAGGAAGAGGTAGTAATAGCACCTACAATAGTTATACATCTGTGATGTGTGGTAACAACACAATTAGTATCAACAACTTTCACATGAATGACATTGACAGATGGCTCAACTTGGGATATACAATTGATGAGGTTACCATACTCAAAATGAGCAGTGGTGTTATTGCTAGTATGATCACTTTGCTTGCCTTTGTTCTAATTGGATGTTGAAGTAGTGTGTGTGTTGGTAGGTCTTGTATTATTGGCATGGTTAGGGAATGCATTCTGGTATATCTTCAGATTGCTATTAGGTGAGGTTTTGTTGGTAGAATCCACTTCAATCTCCTCGTGATCAATTAGGTCTTGGATGTAGTTCTTTAACTTCATGCACTTGATCATGGCATGTCCCTTGACATGGTAGTAGTCAAAAAAAAAAATTTCATTGAACCATTGTGGTTTTGGAGTAGAGTTCTCAAAAGGTTGCATTGGTGGAGGATACACTACCAGGTTTGTTGCCAGCATTTTTTGAAAATTGACATCAATGGGTTCACCCAAAGGGGTGAACGTGTGCTTAGGTGCAATTTGATGTCTTCTTGGTTTTCTCTATCCATGCTAGAATAATATTGCATTAGTATGATTCTAGAGATGTTGGGGATTATATTGATAATTCGGTTGGTTAGCTTGTTGCGGACATATGGTTTGTTGTTGCATGGCTTGGTGTTGGGTTGCTTGTTGATATGTTGGGGGAGGTGGAACTTGTTGATACTGTGGTTGCTGATAAGTTAGTGTTGGGGAATTCTATTGATAGTGCTACAGTTTTTGGTATGCCTATGCTAGGGTATTCTGTTGATAGTGCTACGGTTGTTGGTATGCAAGAGAAAATGCTTGAGGACCTCCCATAATTATTTGGACATGCTTAGTGTCAGTGGCTCCATCTGTTATGACATTCTTATTTTTGTTACAATATCTAGACCAATCGTTGTTGCCTCTATCAGGTTGTCATTCTTTATAGTGCTTTATGGCCTCATCTTCTACAAGACTCCTTTCAAGATCCATGCCTTTGATTTTGATGTCCTGATAGGTCTGTATACAATTCATGCGCATTGGTAGGAAAGCTTGGGATGAAGATTGTTAATAAAGATTTTTATGAGATGTTTCTCAGGGGGTTGATAGGACAATCATGTGGTAAGTCCTTGCTAGCACTGAAGGTAATCTATCAGGCTCTCTCCTCCCTTTTGTTTGGAATTACATAGGTTGAGAAGGGAGAGTTTAGTCTTTATACGGTGCATGTATTGGGAAACAAACTTCTCTGAGAGCTCTACAAATGTAGACAATGTGCCATAAGGGATCTTATAGAACCATTTGAGAATGGTCCCTCCCAAACTCTTGGGAAATAAGCGCATAAGGAAATTGTCACTATATGCCACTTCTTGGCATGCCATGTAGAACTTCTTTACATGACTGATAGGATCTCCCTTTCCATGGTATTTGTCAAACTTGGGTGTTTCAAAGTGCTTGGGAAAGGGGATACTTGTGAGGGATCGGTCGAATGGACAAGGATAGAATTCCTCAAATTTGAAGGTCTTTGCTTCAGTTCCAACACATAGTTCTTTTAGAGCATTCTTCATTTCTTCCAACTCTTGATTGGCTGGTAGGGATTGTTATTTGTGGTCATGTTGATCCCACTCATGAGATATGGGTCGAATGGAGCTGGTGAAGCTAGAGGGTTCTACAAAGGATATTGGGGTGTTTGATCAACATAGATAGGTTATGGTGGTGGGTATTGCAGCTAAGGGGAATATTGTGGTGGAGGAGGTGGAAAAGCCTGATGTTGTAGTTGTAGTTGCTAAAAGTACGCCTATATTTGTTGAGGTGTTGGATAAGTGAGCTGAGGTGATTGTGCACTTGCATTAGGTGGTGGTGCTATATTACCAAAGGAGGGTGGATAGGTGTTCTGAGGTGGAATGCCCCCACTAGGTGGAATGAAGTAGTTGGCATTGATAGGAACATTGGTTTTTTGTGGTGGGGGGATACTTATGATGCAGTGGAAGATAGCATAGCTAGGTAGTTAGCATAGCTGGGTTGCTTCTGTTGGGTAGATTGGGTGGCAGATTGCATACTTGTAAAAGGATTTGTAATTTTTTGTAGCACCTGTGTTATGAGGGGATTAGGATTCTACGCTGATGGTTGTTGTTGTTGGGTAGGTTGAATGGGAGGTGGTGCTGCTGTGAAAGGGTTGTATTGTGGCTGTGCTTGAGAAGCAAAGGGGTTTGTGTTGTGTGGTTGGGATTGTTGGGGTTATTGTTGCTGAAGAGGTGGCTATTGTGGGATAAGTGGATTTTTTTGGATAGGTTGTTGCTGCTGGATAGGTTGTTGCTTCTGGATTGGTTGTTGCTACAATTGTTGGATAGGTTGTTTCTACTAGATAGGTTATGACTATTGGATAGGTTGTTGCTGCTGGACTGGGGGGATAGGAATTTGAGCTGGGGTGAAGGGATTGAATTTTGGTTGCTGTGCATAGGATGTAAATGTATTGGTGGTCTGCTACAGTACATGGATACCCAAGGCTTGCATGGTGGCCTAAGATTTATTCCAAGTGGATGATGAAGCACCTTGTGTTGTTTGGCTGGTTTGAGGAAGTGGTGGTGTAAGATTTGGGTTGGATTTCATTTGTGGAAGAAGTGCTAGCATACATTGTGACTGTGTTACTAGTGGAGCCTGGAAAATGGGCCCTTGAAAAAATAAGGGTTGGTTATAATGATTGGTGAGTGGCATTCCTGTGGTGAATTATGTTTGATATTGTGGGTATGTTGTGGAAGAAAAGGGTGGAAGAGGCATGGAGATTTGGGTACTAGGAGGTTGAGAATTGGCATAAGGGTTTTGAATGGATTGGGTAGCGATAGTGGGGATGTAGGTTTGTGGGGTCTAGTTTGCTGGTTGTGAAAGTTGAGGAAAGTTAGGCTGAAATGATGGGAAGGATTGTGCAGTCAATAGGATAGTTTGTGCTACGAAATATGTTGTAGGTTGAATGGGTGATGGTGCTTGTGTGGTGGGAAGTATTCCTTGTGTTATTGATGGTGGATAAGGAGGCGGGGCTCCCATGATAGTGGAAAGGGTAGATTGGTGTGTGGTGTGTACAATGGAAGGTGGGATGGAAGGTTGTACCATTTGTGAGATGAGAGTTGCCACCTGTAGAGCTTGTTGAAATGGATCAGAAACTTCGTTCATGATGGGAGGAGACAATTCTCCAGGAAGTTCCATGGGCCTTGTGACAAGTGTTGGTATAAAAAAAAGTGTTAATTAGATCCCATGCTGCTAAATATCTATGAGTACCTGATTGTTGTTGCATCTAATCATGGCACTTACCATGTGAACATGTGCTAGAGGATTTGTGAACATTTTTATAGAACTTATAGTTGGGATCTCGCTAGTGTCTACCCAAATGTGTCAGATAGGTGTACTTTTTCATGGATTAAAGGAATCCATTGCATTGGAGTGATTGATCATTGGGTCAGATGAACTATCTTCCTGATTAAGGGCCATTTCTTTCCTCTTCTTAGTGGCTCATGTGATGGGTGGCATGAAAAGAGAATTCCTAAAGATGGATGCAAGATGCAAGGTAAAATGCAAGGATTATCCTAAAAAGACTAATTAGGATGATGATGCTAAGATGATGATCTAGGATGACACTACCTATGATGATGGGGATACTTCCTAAGAGAATAAGGATGACTTGGTGAGAAAGACTGATTTAAGGATTTATTTCCTAATGTACAATCAAGGTGGATATGATTGCAAAAACCTAGGATAGACTTGTGGTCTTCAGCTAATGAGATTCTAGGTCAATGTGAACCAAACTTTTTCTCAAGGTGATGAGGTTTCATAGACAAATGGGGTTATCTTAGAATAGTGTGTCATTCTAAAGATACCTAAAATGATGATCCTTGATTTAGGATGAAGGGTAAGAAACTCAAAAAGAGGCTAGGATACCCAGCGAAGGATGTGCTCTCTGGGATGATTAGGATTGCTTAAAATTTAATGCAGGGTTTCTAGGATTGATCTAGGATTTGCTAAGATTGGGTTAGGATTAACTAGGATGGTTTAGGATTAGTTTTGGATTTAAAAGGGATGGTTTAGGATTGAATGTAGATTTAGGCTAGGATTATGCTTTGGATGATGTGTGATGTGATTCTAGGGATGAAAAATAGGGAAGTCCTAAATGCAAGCTAAGTGATCTAAGAAGAGGAAGAGTGACTAATTGTAGTGATGAAGCTTCTAGTCATAGTGTGTGATCTCAAGGATGTGTGTTTGCATGAAAAAATTTATGATATGATAGATTTTTGTAGCGCTCAAAGTGAATGAACGTGTTGTTGATGCAGAATTTCTACATAAAGAAAATAACTTTGTAGTTGTATTGGACCCTTTCGTACTCTTCATGCTTATGGTTTTCTTGGTCAGTGGAGTCAATAATATGCTGATATTTCTTTTCCTATTTGGTGATGGTCTTCTATCTCAATAAATATGAGGCAAAGGAGTCTTCACTTTCTAGTGTTTGGTGAAAGGGGACATGAGTTCAATCTGATAATGTTTTAGGATTAGGCAGTGTATTGTCAAAAAATGGAATCACTTCCATTGTAGACTGGTTTATCCTTCTGAGTAAGTGGTTTGGGGTCATGTCAAGCACCTTGAATGAGTCTTTGACTTGGATCTAGATTTTTCCCCTATTCTGTCTCATTTCCCACTTTTTCTAGCCTATTTTTGACACCCTAAACTAGAAACTAAGATTTTTGACCTTAGGGTCAAAGCCAACCTTTCTAGGTAAAGGTCAATCTCAACCTTGACCTTAACTTAGGTTAGAATTGACCTTTTTCTAACCTAGGGTCCAAATTTCAGATTTTTAGGATTTTTGGATCTCAGGCTTTGGAAAGAATTAATTCCTGCTCCTAGGTCAATTGTTTTGGTCTTCAAAACAACAAATCTTAAATTATATTTAATATAGGTCCAATTATAAGGGTATAGGTCTAATTGAAATTTAATTCTCCTATGTAGGCCTCTCTAGAAGATTGTGCCCTAGATTCATATACAAGGAAGTTTTCTCCTCTCATTTTCTCTAATGATTATAGACCATCAATAAGCATTATCAAGCATAATCACAAGCACTCAAGACTTGAAGAAAAAATATAAGGAGCAAGATTTGAAGCAAGTCAAGTATCCATTGAAGTATTCATCTACTCTCAAGAATTCAAAGACATTCAAGTATTCAATTCGTCAAGGAGATCCATTGGTAGCCATTGAAGGATTCAAGCTCTATGGAGCCCTCTTGTTGAAGATTTCTCCATTAACATTCCTCTAAGCCTCTTCCTATTCCAAGATCAATTAAAGGTTGGTATTGAAGATCTACGTGCAATTTATTTGAGACATCCTAAATTCTACATTCTACATCCATTTGGTGCATACATACATGTGGATCCATGGATTCGAATCCGCCACAAGGATTTCCATACAAGCAAGGTGGATTTGTTTATTTACTTTGTTTACTTATGCAATTTTAATTCAATCAAAAGGTTCATTCATAAACTAGGGTTTGACCAAGGCAAACCCCTCCCCTGAAAAAACAAACCATTTTTCTTTTAGGTACATGTTTAGGACAATGAATTAGAGTGCATATCCAAATACCCTTTTTGGAAAACTTTCAGGATCTAAAAATAGATTCTCCGTCGAAGGTTTTTGAGGTCAATTCTTCCCTAGGTTAGAATCAAAAATTCTAGGTCAATGGTGACATTGACTTGAGGGTCAAAATTAGAACTGTGTTAGAACATAAAAAGATTTATGGGTTTTGTTCATTTTTGCATTTCCATTCTAGATTTGGTTGTAGATTTTCTAAAAACTTAGTGCAGGCCCCCAAAAACAACATTCTTCAGATCTATAATACTTCAAGGTTAGTAATTTTCTCCTATCCATTTCAATTAAAGTTATTAATCTTTCTAAATCTATCATACATATAATTTTCTATACATGGAACTTAAGGTCTTCTTCTTTTCCCTCATTTCCGATAGATCATTTCATTTATGCATTAACCCTTCTTTTAGGGTTAATCAATTTGGATCCTTCCTTTGTGTATGTGAGGATAAAAGGAACATCTTACCTTCCCCATCGCTCTACTATTCCACATCTATATATATTCAAATGTAAAGTGATAAATATATTAAATCTCCCATATTTAACCCCATCTCCAAATTTATCCTTTACATTTTGGTGAACCCGTGATAGACAACTCTTTCTTTTTGGTGTTAGATTTACATTTTTATGTTAGATATTGCATGCATATTAGATTAAGGTTTCTTTTATGTTCTTTCATTTACATTTCAAACAATTAAAAATCAAAATATTGTGTTTCTTAAATTAAGTTAATTTACATTGGATTGGTGTATAAGATTTAATACTTCTAGTCCTACTTATAGTATCCTGGTTAGAACAAGCTATAGACTTATGGGTTGCTTTGATCCCGAGTCTTCTTCTCCTTTCCTTAGTATCTAGGATGACAATTTGATCACTCCTGATTCCAATCCTTCTATGGAGCATAACTCTTCTCACTCATCTCATGATGAGGATGATTCTTTAAGAGTTTCTCCTAAACAAGTCCAAAAACTTTTAACTGAACTTGATAAAATGGGAAATTGGCTTATCTAAGAAAACCATAATCAATATTACATCCAAGCTATAGAGGATCTTAAGAAAGTCCTTTGTGATGGTGATCAAGGTGTTAATCTTTTGCATGGTATCACTCATCTCTTGTGTGGTATGACAAGTGCCTTGAATGGGCTCCTGATCTTGACATGGCTTCCCCCCTATTTTGTCCCTCTTTCCACTCTTGTTTAGCCTAATTTTTGCATTCTAAACTGCAAACTGGTGATTTGGGGCTTCAGGGTCAGGGTTGACCTTTCAGGTCTATGTCAACCTTGACCCTGACCTAGTTTAGGTTCAACCTTGACCCTGACCTAGGTCAAGGTTGACTTCAACCTTGACCCAGGGTTCAGATCCTGGGGTCTCACAGTTTTTGGAGGTTGGCCTTTGCAAAAAGTATTTCCCACTTCTGGGTCGGCTGTTTCAGGTTCAAAAATGTTGATTCCTAAATTATATTTAATATAGATCTTCTCCTAGGGGTAAAGGCTTTAATGGTAATTTAATCCTCCTATGTATGCCTCCTTAGAAGATTGTGCCCTAATTTCATATAAAAGGGAGCCTTCTCCTCTCATTTTCTCTAAGCATTACGAACGATAACCATCATCAAGAAAACTATCTTCAAGGGTGATTCAAGAAAGCTAAG
>MU227345.1:5393820-5407330 GCA_018584345.1 Thuja plicata
ATTGTCACTAGTGTAGGACCTTCTTTTGTTCCTCTACCTAGTATTCCTACTTACACTCCTCCTTTGATAACAACTTCTCTTCCAAGTGCACCTATTCCTGTGAGTGCTCCACTGGTATCTTTACCTAACTCACAACCTTCATATCATAGTGTGCATTTTACTTATACTAATCCTCTTCCAACTGGTGGTTCCTAATGTTCCACCGGTTGTGTCTTCTATTCCTTCTTCTTCTTACACTTTTCCTAGTGTTCCTAATATTGCTATGCCACTTGTTTCCTCTAATGATTCTACAATTATTAGTTTGGCTCAAACTGTGTCATCATTACAACAACAACTTGCATATTTAACTCAATCTAAATTTAGCATTCCTACATGTGATATGGGTAGTCCTTTATCCCTAGACATCATTCGTGCTACTGTCCCTTAGCAAGCTGATATGCCTCATCTTGAGAATTATAATGGTAAAGGAAATCCTGTCACTCATGTTAAAACATTTCAAATCCTTTGTACTAATTATGCTCATGACCATAAGATTTTAGCTAAATTGTTTCCTAGAACCTTTCAAGATAAGGCTTTGCAATGGTATTGTTCCTTACCTCCCTATTCCATTGATTCTTTTCCTAAACTTGCTAATTCCTTTATTCAACAATTTCAAAATAACATTGGACCACAAGTGCCCTTATCTGATTTAATGCATTGTAAACAAAACACTAAGGTAAAATTGACTGATTTTATTGGTAGATTTAAGCATTTGTATGCTCAGATTTCTTATCCTGTTCTTGATATTTATATTCAACATATGTTTATTTCAAATTTACAAAAAGATATTAGAGATAAAATTCTACTTACTAAATTTACCTCCTTTCAACAATTGTGTGCAGCACTTCACCATTATCAATTACAAGTGAGTCTATTTGAGAGCAACACTCCAATGGATCCTATTCCAGTTGATAAGGGTGACAATGCTCCTAATCCTTATAAGTTTCAGAAACCTAACAATTATGTCAAGATTAATAAACAGACAAATGCAGTTTCTGATCAAGTTGCGGCTACGTCTAATAGTGCTCCTACATCCACTACTTTCTGTCTAAATTGTACATTTACTCCTCTCTCTAAAACTTTGCATTCTATAATGAGTAGGTTGTTAAGTGCTAGTATGATTACTTTGCCTCCTATTCGACCTCTTCTTCCTACCACGATAGTTTCAAAATCCGTTGATTCTAAAGCTTTTTGCCAATACAATTACCAGAATGGTCATGACCCTAAAAAATGTTACTCTCTAAAGCATAAGATTCAAGACTTAATTGATTCTAAAGCTTTTTCTGTTGATAATTTTGATCGGAAGAAATTTTTTTCTCTTCATAATAAAAACCTTCAAATCTATACCAATCCTTTACTTACACATGATACTAATACTATAGCTCAATCATCTTCTGTAGACATTGGTTTTGATTCAAAGATTGATGATCTTAATAACATTTTTAATCATGTGGAGAGTGTTGTGCCATCTCAACTTATTGTTCAAGATCCTTCACCTCCACTTCAACTTCCAATTCCACCTAAACCTCAAAAACAAACTAAGGATAAGCAACCTAGGGAACTTTTAATTATCTTTGATTATGCTGAAATGATTAAGGCTCCCGATGGTCCCCTTTATATCTATGCTAGGATTGCTAAGATACCTACTCGTGGTTGTCTAGTTGATCCCGCATCTTTAATAAATGTCATTACTGAGGAAAATCTTTTTATGAAAGGCTTACAATGTGATTTTTATGATTCATCTGATGCATGGATCCACACTTGTAATGACTTTTTTTATCCCGCACTTGGTTCTATTAACTTACCTATTGAACTTTGTGGTAAAGTTATAGATACTACCTTCATCATTATTCCTACTTCTGATCAATTTCAAATCAAATTTGGTTTACCTTGGATAAATGCTATGCATGCTATTGGTTCTCCCATTCATAAATGTCTTAAGTTCATTCATAATGGAGAAGTCAAAATAATTAATCATAGTTTGTTTCAACCTTCTAGGCCTAGAGATTGTGCTACTCTTGATTTTCTTTGGCCTTCATTACCTAATTCATGTCCTTCTCACCCTGATCATCTCTTTTTCTCCTATCAAGATTACAAACATCACAAAATTGGTGAGTTAAGTATGCCTCAGATTGATTCCAACTATGGTCTTTTTCCTACTCCTACATTACCTCCTTTATCTATTGCTGCTAATAAAATGGATCAAAATTCTACTCTTCCATCACAACCTATTGAGAATCCTCCTATAGAACCTATGAAGGAACCTGTTGTCATCCCTCCTAGCTTTCAACATGTGCCAAATAAAGTTAAACATAACAAATCTACTAATAGTGTTCCTAATGTTTCTATGCCACCTATTTCTTGTAATGATTCCATAATCATTAGTTTAGCTCAAACAATATCATCTTTACAACAAAAAATTGCATCTTTAACACAATCCAAGTTTAGCATCACTACATGTGACATGGGTAGTCCTTTATCCTTAGACATTATTCATGCTACTATCCCTCAACAAGCTGATATGCCTCATCTTGAGAATTACAATGGTAAAGGAGATCCTGTTACTCATTATAAAACATTTCAAATCCTTTGTAGTGATTATGCTCATGACCATAGGATTTTAGCTAAATTGTTTGCTAGAACCTTTCGTGATAAGGCCTTGTAATGGTATTGTTCTTTACCTCATTCTATTGACTCTTTTCCTAAACTTGCTACTGCCTTCATTCAAAAATTCCAAAGTAACATTGGTCTACAAGTTTCCTTAACTGATTTAATGCATTGTAAACAAAATACTAAGGAAAAATTGACTGATTTTATTGGTAGATTTAAGAGAGATGTTGCTCCTAATCCTAATAAGTTTCAAAAACCTAAAAACTATGTCAAGATCAATAAATAGATGAATGCAGTCGCTGATCAAGTTATTGTTACATCCAATAATACCACTTCTACATCCACTGCTTTTCGTATGAATCATATGTTTACTCCTCCCTTTGAATCTTTACATTCTATTATGAGTTGGTTGTTAAGTGCTAATTGTAGACGTCTAAAATTGTCCTTATATTAATTTAATTAATATTCCCTTAATATTATAATTAATTTTAATTAATTAATTATATTTGTTATGTTCTATTTTATTTAATTAAATTTATTGAATTAAATGTAATTAACTTTCCATAGTATTTGAATTTAATTTAAATACTATCCCCTTTGATGTATTAAATCTTATTTAATACATTATCCCTGATTAATCACCTTTAAATAAATTTTTAAATTATTTATTCTTCCACATGACTTAAATTCTACTAAACTAAATTAATCTAAATTTTAAATATAGATTAAGGTAATTTGAACCTAGATCCTAACCTACCTCACATAACTCTCACCAAATAAACCTATTCACTAATTAACTAAGGTTAATTAGGCTAATTTCTTGATTCCTACACCAATTAGCCCTAATTATTTGCTCACACATGTGTGAGAAAATTTCCAAAAATCACCTTTTCCAAAGAATCCTTTTTTGGTGCCAACAAGGTTTCTTACACCTATGATAACACCTTCTTACACTTTCTAAAAGTGTCTCATTGGTCCAAAACTCTTACACCCTCTTACACCTCTTACAAGATCCTTCACATGTGTACTTTAAGTACACTTTGACCCATCACATCCAAAGTTGTTCACACATGTGTGAGCAAAGTTGGCCTCTTGCATGGCTTATGTGTCCCTCATGTAGTACCTAAGTGGATTCCACATGAGCTCCACCTCATCCAAACCCTCTCTCTCCTCCAAAAAATATATAAATAGAGGTCATTGTCAAGAGCAAATCATCTCCCTTTTATGCATTGTTATCATGCTACTTTAGTGCTAGAGCTTTTAGTGCATTTTTATTTTTATGTTCTTAGATAATATAGAAATCACATCTTAGGTAATCTTGGTGAATGAATCTAGTTTTAGTTTCATTTGATCTTGCATAAGCATTTTAGCATAGTTTGCATCTTCATTCTCATACTTTTGATGAATGGCTTGAGACAAGTTCTTCATACTTGTTCTTGAGCTTTTTCATTGTTCCATTAGCTTGAATTTTAGTTTCATCAATCAAATCAAGTGGGATTAGTAGATTGTGTTGGGAGAGCACACACACAAAATTCTGTAAGAGAAAATCAACAAGGCATTGGGTGCCCTTGTTTAGCTCATCGGAGGTTATGATGGAGTTTCTTATTTTTGTAGTATGCTTTAGACATGTTAGTGTAGCTTATTGATTATATATCTCTAATTTTTGCATGTCTGAGTGTGCTCACAACAGGTTAGATTCCAGCATATATATTTTGGCACACCCGATGGGACCCACGTCCCTTAAATTCTAACATTTTTTGTAGATTTTCTGCGGTTCTGGAAATTTTCACGCAGACCCGTCTCCACTCTGGAGTCACCATTTCTACAGATCACCATCTATGCTTCACGGCCATCTGTGATACTCAGACATCTGTGATACTTAGATGTCTGCACCTATAAATCACCATCTCCACCTATTCAGAAACAGACTCACAATACTATGGTTTAAACTATTTTTTATCAAGTTTTTAGTATTTTTAACTCTCTAGTTTTTGGCAGTAAGATAATTTTTAGGAGTTAAATACTGTCTAATTTAATAAAAAACCTATTTTTATGGCTGATTAAATCTATTTTTAGCAGAATCTAACTGTGTTTTTTTTTATTTGGCCGTTTGTGTAGGTGAATAGCCTTATTCGCAGATCATCGTCTACGTAGATCACCATCAACACAGATCACCGTCTGCATGGATTAGTGGTTGCGTGTTTTCTAGTGGGATACTATATTTTTTGACATTTCACATTTTAGAACAGAAAACTACTAACGATTTTCATGCAGGTTCCCTAATGGATTTTTAACAGATTCTTGAAATGAACTTGTATGGTTAAACATTTGTCTTGGAATGTATGTTGTTTAAAATTTACCTCACTCAATCTCGAATGTTAAGGGAATGAACTTCAATCAATCTTGAATGACTTAAGGAAAATAAACACACTTTTCCAAGCTTTCTTTTTTTCTCTGTGGGAAACAAATTGAACTTGAATGATTAACCATACTATTGTGTCTTTTTCCTAGGTAGAAAAAACTTAGTTGCTTTTAAATAGGTTCAATTTGGAATGAATTCTTCTTGGTGTGTTTGAAGAAGTTTTTTTCAACACTTATTTCAAGGGGATTTGTTATTAGATTAAATCCCTTAAGATATAAGTGATGCTATGATTAAACTATAGCTATATCCTCTCCCCTCACCTTCGTAGATCTTGGGTGAAGAGAAAGCTTAGCTTAATCAAGCTTCTAGAGAGGCATGTCTAGAGGGTGCGCTTCCCCTTTAGAGGATGACCTCAAACTAGTAATCCCTTTGACCGGTATAAAAATAAAGTGTGACCCAAAGGTCCTTTTTATCCCTTCAAGCTTGGGTGGGTCATGTTCAATGGTAGTCCATACTGAGTGAATATCCTCACCATATTGGCATGGTTGAACTAGAGACTTAAGTGTTTCACGCCGTAAAAACCGATTATGGGGATGCCATGAAACCTTGCTAGCAATTGTAACTTAATAGCCTACCTAATTCACCTCTAAACTATGACTTATTATAGTGAAAGGGGAGGGAAGATTCTCCCCCCAATATTTCCATCATACGTGTCCCAGGTTATTGTGTTGCGAAAGAGATCTTTGTAGCATGGAAACAATACCTGGCAAAAGGAAAAAACATGGGTGCCCTTCCGGGGGTGACACTGCTATGTGAGCTGAAGGACTACCAAGCAATGGGCATATAATATTTCATGCGAATCCAATTTCCTAAGGTAGCTACTATTTGAACTGTCTTCATTGTGACATACCAAGTAAAAACATAAGTGGCTTGAAAGAGTTACTTGAACATACACAAATGAGATCTTACAATTTGAATCAAGGTTTCCCAATGTCACATTTGCTTGTATCCCTCAAGGTTGCTTTGTCCCTTGTTAGATTGTTTTGAGACGTGTGTTTATTATTTTTCTGGTTTGAATGTGCTGAAATCGGTTCTTTCCATCAAAAAAATTTCCCCAAAATCAAGCTGAAGATCAAAAATTTGCCCAGAATTTCAACACATTGTCTTAGCAATAGTCGACTGTCTCCACTCTAGATCCACCGTCTATGCAGATTACTGTCTATGTAGATCACCGTCTGTGCAAATTGCTAGCTGTGTCTGAGATCACCGTCTCTGCTTGAAAATAGTGAGCTTCCAAATCTACTGAGACATTCAAAATTTGACCATTTTTAGGACCCCAAAATCAATTTCCCTAGATCATTCAATCATTCAGCCAAAATCATATTTTTCATACGACATGACTAGTTTAAAGAAACATAAGAAGGTTAAGCTTCCAACACCTCCAGTCTATAGAGAGAAAAAGGAAACCACTCACAAATCTAAGGAATATCAACATATTACCACATCTATCAAACAAGAGATTGAACATCATGAGAAAAGTGATAAAATCCTTTACAACAATGAAGTCTGCAACTTCATGGATAAATATTCTATCAATAATTATTTCATCGCCATTGAACAATATGACTAGGATCAGTTCTTCTATTCTTCCATCATCATCCATCCTTCTCTTGGAGCATTAGATCAAATCATCAAATCAAATCTATCATTTTAGGTTGAAAGACCTTAATCAAAGTATTACAAACCTTCATCCTCAAACAAACACAACATTTTTTGTAGACCATCACTCCATCTCAAATAATTTAAATCCCTTAGTGATGTCCCATTTTTCTTGAGATCACAAGTCCATTTTCAAGTAGAACAGGTGTTACTTTAAATCCTTTTGTGTTTGTATCATCATAAGGTTTTGTCATGCTTAGGTTTTGTTCCAAAAACCTTTAAATCAATCAATCAATCCTCAATCCAATCAATCAATCAATCTTTAATCAAACATCAATCAATCCAATCCAATCAAATATAATCAAGTCTAGAATCAAGATCTTTGCTCCATTTCTTACACCTTCTTGTCTTCCATTCTTCTAAATCCACCATTGTATGGTAGTCACTCAATCCCAAGCTAGAAACATGAGGCGAGCAACATTCAATACTATTACCCATGAGGAGAATCCTTTTGCCACTCAATATTTTCAAGGAACTAGAGTACAAGCTGAGGAAATTCTTGAAGAAACTAAACTTGTGGACCAGGAAGAAAGACCCACCCAAGTGATGGAATTCCTTAGTGACCCATACAACTTAGAAATGGTTGAGAAGGTCATTATACACAACACTACTAAAATATTCTTGAATCTTGTTCATAATGGTGTCATAGTGCCTGCTGACTTTGATGAAACACTCCTTACTCAAAATGTCACCAAAGCCACCGCTACCACTACTGCAGCCACCGCTACCACTACTGTAGCCATGGCTTCCACTTCCAATGATACATCATCATGTGACACTAGTAGAGGACCTGTTAGTGAACCTTCCACTTCAGTACCTATCTCAGCACCTTTGTCAACAACCACATCAGTACCTCAATTAACACCAGAACAAATTCAACAAATCCTAAGTGCTTTTCCAAACAATACTACATATAAAAGAACTCAAATGATGACAACGACTCAAGGAGCAAGCATTAATGTCAAAAACATAGGGAAAATTTTTGTGCCCTTGCCTACATCTCTATTTCAAACAATGGGAATGAAAACATCTACAACCAATACATCTCAAGCCTATCAATATATACCACTGCCTACTATTGGTATGACCTCCACAGGGTTTTTAGCTGCACAATTTGGAGGAGACGGAGGTTATGTACCACCATTTTTCCCCAGAATACTCCAAATTTCACCCAACAATTCAATGAGCTTAAAATCATTGTAAAAGGCTTACAAAATGGGGGCAGAAAGGAGTTTTCTTCTGAAGAGATTTGTCCCTATCCATTTGACAAGTCTATCACAATGCAACCATTCCTACCAAACTTTGAGATGCCCAAATTTGAGAAATACAAAGGTGAAACATGTCCTCTACAACATCTCAAAGAGTTTTACATTGCATGTCAAGAAGTTGCCTATAATGAGAATTACTTAAAAAGACTCTTCACTAGGAGTCTTGGAGGCGTAGATTTAGAATGGTTCATGGCCCTTCCTTATGGGTCAATCCCTACTTTCTCTGATCTTGCAGAGAAGTTTGTTGGATAATATTTGTATAACATTGAGCATCAAGCAACACTCAGTGATTTGTGCAATACTAAACAAAAGAATGGAGAAACCTTTGCTATTTTCTTACAATGATGGAGACATATTGCAAATAGCATGCCCTGGAAAATACCTAATAGTCACTTAATTGACATCTTCACAAAGAATTTAATCTATGAGATGTCTTTCCAAATGAAAATGGCTTCACCTGACACCTTTGAATCCCTTGTCAAGAAGGGAAAAGACATTGAGGATGGCCTTTTGCAAAGAAGTAGCATCAAACATTATACTCCCTCCAACAATGATAAACCAAAATTTTGGAGTAAAAACAAAGGAGTTGTCAATGATGGAGTGACTAACGCCAAGCATGTTCAAAATGTTCAAGCATCCAACAATAACAATCAAAACAATTGCAATAACAATTAGAATCAAAATCAGAATCGCAACAACAATCAAAATTAGAATCAGAATCAAAACAATCAGAACAATTAGAATCAGAACAACAATCAGAATCACAATTAGAACAATATCAACAACCACGTAATCAATCATTCTTGTTTCCTTGCAACAATTACAATAACAATAACAATTAAAAAAACAACAATAATAATGACAATCGACAACGGTGACTATTCACAGATTTGGCAGAACCTCTAGATGTGATCATTAAACAACTCGCAGATCAAGGAATGATAATCTATCCAAATACTCAATGTTTTGATGAGAATCAACCTAAACCTATTTGGTATAGAGATAATGAATATTGTGATTATCATCGTATCAAGGGACATGATACCAAGAAATGCATGAAGCTTAGACACTTTGTGCAAGATCTCATTGAGGATGGGAAAATTGAAGTTGAAGGTCAGAATGCATCCTCATCTAATGCAAAACTCAAAGTCTACAATCAGCCCTTCCCACCTCACAATAAAAAAAATGCATCAAACACGATCGCATATAACTATTCTACCAATACTATCATAGGCCATGATCAAACATGTGGGAGTTTAAGTGAAAATGATATCTTTGGGTTTGACTCTCTTTGTGGTTGCATTGAAGAAACTGACACACATGTTAACACCATAATCCTCAAAGCTGCTGATTGTAATGCTACCACACGTAGACCTAGAGTCACTATCCAAGCTGTTGATAAACCCTCTACATCTGCAAATCCACCAGCTATACTTTCTACTGCTGCTTGGCCTGCCTCGCACTACGACCTATTGGCCTAGTTAGGGAAGACACTTGCATAGATATCCATTCTAGAGCTCTTAATAACCTTGCCAATTCATAGAGAAATCTTTGATAAAGCTCTAAGTGTCCTTGATAACATCAATGTTGTGCAATTCCAAGCTATGATAGGGAACTTAGCCGCACAAGAACATCTTGTCTTCAATGATAAGGACTTTTGTAGTCCTGACCTACATCATAATAAGTCCCTCCATATAGAAGGAAAAATCCAATCCACAAGAATAAAATAATTTCTTATAGATGGTGGATCTTGCTTGAATTTGTGCACATTGAAAATGATTCATAATATTGGTCTTTCTAAGGACCTCATTGATGCAGAAAAACAAATCAAAATAAAGGCCTATGATGATTATGAGTGAAAAAGCAAGGGTCTGATCACACTACCCTTACAAGTGGGCCCAGCCTTGATTGAAACTATTTTCCACGTACTGAATCTAGATCTACCTTATAATATCTTACTGGGGCGACCATGGATACATGCTATCAAAGGTGTACCCTCTACTTATCATCAATGTCTAAAATTCCCACATCACAATAGAGAAATCACAATTCTTGGAGATCCTGAGCCCTTTCAATACTGCATGAGATTGCAAGGCAAACAATATAACTATTGTCCATTGAATGAGTTTGGCCAATATTCTAATCAAGAAACCCCTATTTCAAACACTCCATCAGTTCTAGAAAAGACATCAGAAACACCAGCTGAGCAATCCAAACGAAAGGAAAAAGTCACTGAAGACAAGGTTATTGAAGACAAACCCTCCTCATCTAAAGCAAAGGCCACTTTTACATATCAAGGCATAGGAGAGTATAAATTTGAAATTTCTCTATGTATTGGGAAACTCCCTTTGTCTCCAAAGTCTTATGGAATACCATCACTATTACCCCCCTCTAAAGATAAAGTGCTTATGCATTGCAAATCCACTATTTTTGAACATTGGGGGTCCCTATCAGATGAACACATGGAATATAATGTCCTTGATTGGCTCTATAGTGATGAAGAAGAATGACCTATAATTTTCTCTAAAGGAAAATATCCTAAGGTTACTCCCATTATCGAAAGCATGGGATATCATGGTACTAGCCTTGGAGCTAATGAAATAGGTAAGAAGAAGATCATAATAGCCAATGCCTATCCTAAAGGACATGGATTGGGTTTTGATAGAATATCTAATCTTTACTTGTATTTTAATTAGGAGATTCATTTAGAATCCCTACATGTATTTTGTCCTCTAGTGGGAGGACAACTCTTTTTATGTAATTCCTTTAATAAGGAAATCAGATATTCCTCTTAAGAGGATTCCTACACATGGCACACACTTAATGTGAATGTGGCACTCAAAGGATATGAGAGTTACATGCAAACTCCTACACTCATCTCTACTTAAGAGATGTTTCTCACACACTTCTTAAGGTTGGTTCTCACAAGTTGGTTCTCATGGGATTTCTTCTCCCTTCTTCTCTCATTCCCATTCTCTCTCTCACAATATTGTAATGAGCTTCTTGCTCAAGCTCTCTTTCTTTCATGACTTCTTGTCTCATTCATATTATTCACAAAGGGGTTTTTTCTTGTTTTTTCCCCTTCCAAAATTCTTGTGTTCTTGTCTTGGTCTTTGAGCATTTTTGTGATCTTGGTGATTGTTCTTGGATCATCATTTCATTTATGGTAAACTTTTTCATTTCTGCACTCTCTCTTGGATTCTTTCCTAAATCTAGTTTACTTTATTTATATCTTCTATCATGGTATCAGAGCTGGTTTAACCCTTGTTTTGAGTGTGCATGCAGGTATAGTTGAAAGGTATCTCCGTTGAGGAGAAGAAATCTGATTTCTTGTTAATCTAACTCTTGTTTGCAGGGATTTCCTTCATTATTTTTTGCAAATCTAAATTTTTTTTAAAATCTAACTTTTTCTGGATGGCTTGCCGCCAGATCGAAGTACTTTCATCTCTTTTTTCAAGTTTTTTTTAAGATCTAACTCGCCCTCTGTCGGGCAACCACAACTACTTTCCTTCATACTTTTTTGTTCATTCTAACAATCTTACTTGCAGGTTTCTCGTCATCATTTTTTAATAGTAATATATAATCTCTCTATTATATCTTAATCTTTGTGTTAATTTCTCTTTGCCTGAGGTTTCTTGGATCATATATCCTTCTTTTTGAGTTCAATTTTATGGATAGATAAGAGAAAATCTAAAAATTTAGCGATCTGGGTTTTCTGCAGAACCCTCCAAATTAGTTGTAACGCGGACAGTTTTCCAAAATTCGTTTACCTCTGAGAGAAATGCAAAGTTCTATTCTAAATTTTTTTTGCAGATTCAAATGCATGCATTAGTCATTATTCATCTCTGTGTTTTTCTCTGATTTTTCTAACAAATTTTAATAGATCTTTTCTATCATTTCTTGCAGGATTCATAAAAAAAAATCATTTTTCCTCTCTTAATGCAGCAATTTATTATTAAATCGTTACTCATATATGATTCTATCGAATTTTGTTTCCAGCTTACTATTTCTTTTATCAGTTTCTATTCACTTCAATATGCAGACTTTAACAAAATATTTAAAAGTTTTTAATATTTTAAATTTCTAGAATATTAGAATTTACTATTTGCATTAATCTGATTTTTTAGATCCAGTATTGTATTCTACAAATTGTATAAAGTTCCAGTAATTGCTTTGAAAAAATTCAAATTCAAGAAAGTGAGTCTCATTTATGATAAACTTTAAATCTGATTTAAATCCAACATTATTCCCTTTGCTGCTTATTTTTTTTGTCTTATCTCTGATTCAATACTCATATTCCCTTTTTACCAAATTTGTTTATCTTTTTCTTAAACTCACATGATGATTTCAGCTGTACTTTTCTTAAAATCCTATTTTATTTACGAAAGTTTAAATTTATATTTTGTACTTTAAAATTAGAGTATTCATTAATCTTTAATTTTTTTAAATATAAATACTTCTATCATTTCACAGTTAAGAGAGGGTAATTTTTTTTCCGTAGTCTACTTTTTTTAATTATGTGTATCAAGTTAAATAGTTTTTTATTTTTTCAAATTTAAATTTCATTTAAGTTTTTATTAATATATATATTTTTTAAAATTATTATTAAGGTAATTTTTTTTTAACTCTTAAAAATTGTTTAAGTAAATCAATAAGCTTTTTATAATTTTTTTTTTATCAAATGTATTTTTTTTAGCTAACAAAATGTTCAATTTTTTAAAATTATATCAATATTAGTTTAACATGAGAGATTCTTTCATTTTTTTATTTTTTTTCATGGGAAAATATTTTTTCAAACTCCTTTAAACAAGGGGGTGATTAATTTTAATTGAGCAAGAAGATAATTCCTTGCATTTATGTCCACCTTTCTTATGCAATATGGTAATTGATCCAACTCTTTTTTTAATGAGTAAAAAGATATGTGACATATGTATGATCCATTCCACCTAAAGTTATTGTTGATGCTACATTATATTTTATTCATGTATTATGAATTATCTAACAATATTGCCTTCAATAAAGTTAGTATTTAACATTTTTAAATTTTCTAAAAATTAAGCTCCTCACTTAATTCTATCGTTTACCTTTCAGATAAACTGAAATTCTCCTTGTAATTTTATTTAATGTATCTGCTAAAGGTTATAGTGTTTATGATCCTATTGCTAACAAGGTACATATTGCAAGAGATATTGTTATTACAAAAAATGAAGTGCATGATTGTTCCAAGGTCAAAGATGATGAATTTAAAGGGGGTATTATTGAACTCGTGGAGGACCAACCTCTTATTCTAAACCCTACTCCTACTGAACCTATTTATGTTCCTACTAGTATTAAAAAAGATGATGATGATGATGGTAAGAATATATCTACTCCTCTTAGTGATAGTTTTTGCTCATGATGATGATAATTTTGTTCATGATGATTATGATATATTTTCTCCTCATAGTAATGATGAAAATGATGAATTTACTCCTCATAGTGATATTTCCATTACTTCTAAAAGGAATCCTAA
>MU227345.1:5408628-5418838 GCA_018584345.1 Thuja plicata
TACATGTATTTTGTCCTCTAGTGGGAGGAAAACTCTTTTTATGTAATTCCTTTAATAAGGAAATTAGATATTCCTCCTTAAGAGGATTCCTACACATGGCACACACTTAATGTGAATGTGGCACTCAAAGGATATGAGAGTTACATGCAAACTCCTACACTCATCTCTACTTAAGAGATGCTTCTCACACACTTCTTAAGGTTGGTTCTCATGGGATTTCTTCTCTCTTCTTCTCTCATTCCCATTCTCTCTCTCACAATATTGTAATGAGCTTCTTGCTCAAGCTCTCTTTCTTTCATGACTTCTTGTCTCATTCATATTATTCACAAAGGGGTTTTTTCTTGTTTTTTCCCCTTCCAAAATTCTTGTGTTCTTGTCTTGGTCTTTGAGCATTTTGGTGATCTTGGTGATTGTTCTTGGATCATCGTTTCATTTATGGTAAACTTTTTCATTTCTGCACTCTCTCTTGGATTCTTTACTAAATCTAATTTACTTTATTTATATCTTCTAACAGGTTTTGTCAAGACTAAGACTAACTTCACTAAGGATTATTGTCTAGCTGCCTCAGATTCAGACACTGAGGAATAGTTCTTCAAAATTCCTTTCCACTATATTGAAGATTACCTAGACAACCAAAACCATCATTTCTTTACTATCACCCAAGATGACCTTTCATCCCCTCGTCTACCCCTCACAAACCGTGAATTAATTGACTGGGATCAACAAGACTCACCACTAGCTTTGGAAGTTTGTGATTAGGGTGAGGCAGTTTTAGCCCTCTTTGGACTTAAGAATCTCCAAGAGTATAAACATCAGATCCACTACAGTGAAAAAGCATACTTCAGTAGCCAAGTCAATTCTCTCAGTTGCAAAAATGAAAAAGAAAATAAAAATAAAAATAAAGTGAAAATAGATCCTCTGGTGAAAACCTCTCGCAGGGACCTTTGGATGAAGAAATAGATAAAATAAAGGATGCTCCCTCTAGTGAAAACCTTTCTGAGGTGCTAGAGGAGGGAGAGATTGAATTTACGTTTATATCCTTAGAACTAGAAGTGTCCTCTATGATCATCGAAGATACTATTCCAATCAATCTGGGCACAAAAATAGATCCACACATCACCTACATTGCAGTTTCACTCAGTGATCAAGAAAAGAAAGACATGATAGCGTTCCTACATAAACACAAAATCAACTTTTCCTAGACTTACAAAGACATACTCAGGATAGATATATATCTTGTCATGCATCATCTTGCTATGGATCCAAGTGTAAAACCTGTTAAGTAGAAACTTTGCAAGATGCATCCACAAGTCATGCTGGTAGTCAAAGTAGAAATTTAGAAAATGTTGGATGCTGAAGTAATTAGACCAATTGATAATCTTGAATGGATTTCCAATATTTTACTAGTAGGCAAACTTTCTGGGGTCATTCACATCTACACTGATTTCAGAGATCTAAACCTTGTATGTCCCAAGGATGATTTTCCACTCCCAAATATTGACATTATAGTAGATTTGATTGCCAGACATGAAATGTTGTCACTTATGGATGGTTTCTCAGGTTACAATCAGATCAGGATAGCACCAGGAGACCAACACAAAACCACATTCATAATTCCTTGGGGCACCTTCTATTATCAGGTGATTCTCTTTGGCCTTAAAAATGCCAAAGCTACTTATCAACGAGCAATGACTACCATCTTCCATGACCTTCTACATGTCATCATGGAAGATTATGTGGATAATCTCTTAGGCAAATCCAAATAAGGGAATCACATATTCCTATTGTTACTACCATTTTTGAGCAATTGGAGAAGTAGAAGCTTAGGTTGAATCCTAAGAAGTGTGTTTTTGGAGTACAATCTAGTAAGTTGCTGGGATACATTGTGTCATGGCATGGAATAGAAGTTGATCCAAAGAAATTGAAAGCCATCTTAGAGATGCCACCACCCAAAACATTATAGAAATTACTCAATTTATAAGGAAAACTGTAATCAATCAGAAGATTCATGTCACAACTAGCAGATAAGGTGCATTTGTTCTCTCATCTCCTATGCAAGAATATGAAGTTTCAGTGGGATTGCTTATGTCAAAATTCATTTGAGAAGTTGAAAGGGTATCTAGATAATCCACCTTTGTTGGTACCACCTATTGTTGGCCATCCTCTGATTTTGTACATATATTCTACAGAGGTCACGTTTGGATCCCTCCTGACATAATTAGATGATACTAGCAAAGAGCGAGCAATTTACTATCTCAGCAGGACCCTTATTGGATATGAGTTGAATTATTCCCTAATTGAGAAGGCATATTTGGTTGTTGTTTTTTGTACACAAAAACTACAGAATTATATTCTTATTCATAAGATTCATCTTGTTTCCAAAATTGATCCCCTCAAATATCTCCTGGCACGTGCTTCTCTTACTGGTCATACAATGAAATGGGTCATGATCCTTAGTGAGTTTGACATTGTTTATGTGGATCGCAAAGCTATCAAAGGACAAGTAATTGAAGATCAATTAGCTGAAGCACCTATTGATGGTCAACATCCTTTGATCATATATTTTCCAGATGAATCAGTCCTTAATCTTGCTCTGAGTACACCATGGAAGCTTTATTTTGATGGATCCTTAACTCACAAAGGATCAGGGGTAGGAATCTTGTTTGTTACACCAAAATGGAATCTCATCCCTAAATCTTATAAATTACAATTTCCTTGTACCAACAACATTGCAGAATATGAAGCCCTTGTACTTGGACTCCGGTAGGCCATACAATGGAAGGTTCTCAATTTATTGGTGCTTGGTGATTCACAATTGGTTATCAAACAAGTTATGGATGAATATCAAACAAAGGATGACAAGTTTCTTTCCTACCGCCGTACAGTTGAATATCTCAAAACACATTTCACTGATCTAATCTTCCAATAGATCCCTTGCATGAATAACAAAGCAATAGATGCCATGGAAATAATTGGGTCCTTGATCACTATGCTAGAACACAATGCATGGTATGAGTTTCTTGTTGAGAGTCTTACGGTCCCTGCCTATGACAAACCAAATTCTAAAATGGTTTTTGAAATTGCTGATCCCAACTCCCCATGGTACCAAGAAGTCTATTCCTACCTTCATGATGGACATACCCCACTTACCCTAACCTCCAACCAACGTAAAACCTTCATTCACCACACTTCTCGATACACAATCCTTGCTGATACCCTTTTTCAAAAGCATTTCAATGGAACTCTTTTAAGGTGTCTAAATTGTGATGAAGCACAAACATCCTTGGAGGAAGTACATCAAGGAATCTGTGGGGCTAACTCTAGTAGACTTACTTTGGCCAAGAAGTTGTTATGCAATAGATATTATTGGCCTACTATGGAGCAAGATGCCTACAACTATGTGAAGAAGTGTGTGCCTTGTCAGTAACACGATGATTTGATGTATGCTCCCTCCTAATCCTTTTAGCCCACCATCACCCCTTGGCCTTTTTCGTGTTGGGGTATCGACCTCGTTGGCCAGATTTTCCCTAATTCTTCCAATGGCCATAAATATATCCTTTCTTCTATTGAGTACTTTACCAAGTGGGTCAAAGCTGTTTCTCTCACCTACACTACTAGAAAATAGATTTCGAAGTTCATTTTGAACTATCTTATCTGTTGCTATGGAATTCCTCAGGACATTATTACTAATAATGGAGGACCTTTAAAGAATAAGGATTTCATAGATCTATTTAGTAAATTCAACATTACCCACCATACCTCTTCCAAGTACTTTTCGCAAAGTAATGGTCAAGCTGAGGCTACAAATAAAACCATCCTCAGAATCCTTAATAAAATAGTCAATGAAGCTAGCCGCGATTGGCACCTTCACCTCAACCCTGACCTTTGGGCTTACCACACCTCCATTCAAAACCCCACAGGAGCCACTCCCTTCACCCTTTTCTACAGTACTAAGGCTATTCTACCCATCAAAATTGAGCTCCCTTCCCTCAAAATTTCTCTCAAGAATCTATTGTCCAAAGAAGAATATAGAGTTGCCCGCTTGCAAGAGTGTGAACTCCTTGATGAGAGATGCCTCAATGCCTTAGACCACCTCCGCATGTATCAAAATCATCTTTTACTTTAGTTCCACAAAGGATCAAGGATCATTAGTTTGAGGTTGGTGATCTTGTTCTACAACACAATATGAGGAACCTCCAGAACCGTGAAAAGAAAGGAAAGTTTGAGCCTAATTGGTTGGGGATCTTCATTGTCACAGCAAAGTATGGTTCTGGAACTTATTAGATTGCATCGCCAGAGGGAGAGCCTATCATTGATCTTGTAAATATTGTACATCTCAAGTTCTTCTATGCTTGATCCGTCAGTAGTCTGTTGTACAACAAAAATTTTCAAACATCCAAAAAATTAGAAAAGCAGAAAATCCAAAAACATTCAAAAAGCAAGCAAAAGAAAAAAAATCAAAAAAAGCATTAAAAATACAAAAGCTTGAAAAGAATATCAAAAAAGAAAAAGAGAAAGAGAAATAAATCCATCCATCTGTGAAAACCACTTCGGTGGTGCAATGGATAAGTACCATGGTGAAAATCTATTTTAGGTGCCATTTGTAGTTAGATCCACCATCTGTTTCCACATTTTTTCCAAGAAGCCTACATCGCCTTCCATAATAAAAGTCACTACCCATATCTATGTAAGTAGTTCCTTGACCATTTTCCACCTCCGTAATAAAAATTCCCACACAACTAAGCTTACCATATCAACACTGAGCTTTGTTCTAGACACAGTGATCACAAACGTTTCCAACAAATCAGCAGATAGATTAACTTTCCTAATAATCATTCTATTCACAAGCAACTACCAATGAATTCCCATTTTTATCAATCAATCTTTGGCCCATCAGGATGCATCCTTCCGGTATTGGCTGTTCTACCAATCCTAAGATCAAAATCATTCATGGAAAGAACTTTTGGACTAAATGACCACTTGGTCAGGATGCCTTTTTTGTTGATTTTATCTTGTCTTTTACTATGTCCTTATCACAATAGCCTCAATCTTTTATACCTTGGCTCATTATGGTGAGTATCTAGTGAAATATGTGTCATTTGTTGTATGATCTGCTTGTCATAGTTTGTTAGTGCATTTATGTTTTGATATTTAGTTATGACTATGTATGCCTCACTGGGGGCAAGATTCATGCATCTCAAATCCCTCAAAAGATCTGGATGTACTGTGTCTCCTCATGAGTAACATTACATAGATCTCATCATACCTAATATCTGACATTCTTGTTCCTAACAACCTATTTGTCTGAGAGTCTAGTCCACATAAAGGAACCATTTCACTTGTGTTTTCTAGCACATGGTGCATAACTCCTTTTGCAATATCAAACTAGGGTGTGCTCTCCAACATTAACACGGTATCAATCCCACTATCATCATGTAGTTAGTATTTACATTTTAGTTAGGTCATCTTGCACTTTGATTTTTCTCTTGGCAAAATTTTCTATTTATTCCCCCTATCCAGTCACCTAAGTGATTTTATTAGACCTATTTGATACACACAAAAATAGTGTCCTCATGTGTCTCATAATACATTCATTCATTAGGTTGCTTTTATTCATTAAGTTCATTCATTAATCATTACAGTTATATTGTTACTTCATTCATTAATCATTACACATTAAGGTTGTATTTAGTTCCATTACATATTTTAGTTGTACTGTTACTTCATTCATTAAATCATTATTCCTTATAGTTTCATATAGTTACATTTCAATTATTATCTATTTAGTTGCATTGTTAAGTCCTTAACATTGTTTTAGGATCCATTCATTTTAGATTCATTACACATTTCACCAATCATATATGCATTTACATTTATTCATCATCACATTACATCAATACATGTCAAAATATATCCATCTATAAGCATCAACACATCACATCTAACATATATATGATTGGTGAAATGTGTAATGAATCTAAAATGAATGGATCCTAAAACAATGTTAAGGACTTAACAATGCAACTAAATAGATAATAAATAAAATGTAACTATATGCAACTATAAGGAATAATGATTATATATGTATATATATATGTATGTATATATATATATATACATATGTATATATATATACACACATATATATATATATACATATATATATATACATATATATATATATATATATACATATATATATATATATATATCACAAATACGTCAGTATAATCATATACATTCATCTCATCCTGCATGTCAGTCATAAAACATATGTAATATAAAAGTATCCATACATCCTACATAAACATCATATCATATAAGCATCATAAATAGAGTCCATACAGTCCCAATGGTCCACAAATTCCATGTACATATCTCAAAATGTCAATGTCATACATAATGTGTTGCATAAATCATACAAAAATGTGTATCAAAACTAGTCTAAGACAAATCATGGTGGTGGCTGCAATGGTCTTGCACCACTGCCTGGGCATGGTGGTAACCCCACCGATCTCTGTGAGCCTCATCTTGTGCTCTTTGTCTGTGTTCTCTCTGAGTAAGTAGGCTATTGTTCCTCCTCTGGCACTGTGCCATAGTAGAGACCCATATAATATGTGGCCTCTCATCCCCTCCGACCAACCTCTCTCTGTGCTTCCATAGCATCTACCATCATCTGTCCCACACCTGTAGCCCTACCTAGAAAATGAGCTATATCTTGATCTATTCTATAATCCTCTGCACCTCTCTGTGCTAGGTCTCGATCTAAGGTCAGAGCTACTATCTATGTTGACATCACTGCCAGTTCCTTTGAAGGATCCCCATGCTCCTCAATAATGGCAAACTCACCACTATCAACTCGAGCCAATAATATATCTAGTTCTCTTTGTGCACTATCCCCCCGAGTGGTCTCTGCTACTAACTCCCCCTATATCCTAGCCATCTTTGTCTATAAGTTGCTCATTGTGGCTTGAGCAGTTGCTAGTACCCCTAGCAGCCTCTGGATCTCTACTTCTGCGCTCACCTTGGTAGCCTGAGATGTCACTAGCAAGCCCTATACCCTACCCAGCTCAGTTTAAAGATTGTCTGTCTTAGCTACTATGGTGTCATACACCTTCTGGGCTATGTGCCCAGCTGGTGGTCCTTGTACCTGTGGCCCCTATCCCTGTGGTCCCTATGGCTGATCAGGTGGCCCCTATGGCTGCTAATCCTATCCTAGATCCTATACCTGTGCACTTGGAACAATGGGAGGTTGCCTCCCTACTGGTAGCTCCACCTGTCCTCTCTGTCCTTGTGATGCCACCTTGGGATGGACTCTCCTCCCCCGACACTTCCTCCATCCTCATCATCATCATCTCTGTCTTGGCCCTCTCCATCCTGTCCCTCTCTAGGCCACTCATCTACCTATACGATCCCTAGTACTATCAATCTGATAGGTCTATGAGCAACCCACCACTGAGCGTATGCTGGGACTATGGCTACATCTTGTAATGACTCCTATGCTCTAATCCATGGGACCTCTATCATTCCCATAAATGATGCTTGTGCTATGCGGGGATCTATCCCCATCCCCTAGATACTCCCCACCTCTTGGGTCACCAATGGATGTGGGAACCCATCTAGAATTGCCTCCTGAACCTGTCCCATTTGTCTCCGTACCCTAGATGACATATATCTGGAGATCATGTATGTTGTCCTCCTGATCAGTCGTTAGTTAGTCTGAACAAATCTCATATAATACAAGTCATAGAACTCATCCTCTACATATTCGTCCTGATGTGGGATCTCATGACCCTAGGCCTCGCACCCCACATAGGGTGCCCACTATATATCCCCCATCTCATCAAGTCTCCATCACTAATAACCGATTGAATCAATAGCCTCATAGCTAATTAGTGGCCTATATCTACATACAAATGACTCATAAGCCACTCTGGTCTCTTGATACCTAATTGGTTGTATGACCGCAATGTGCTCCCACGCCCATACAAGAAGAAGCGTGCATCCTGGACCTAGTGCCCTACCCTTACAGTAGTTGCACATGTGTAGATCATAATAAAGTTGGCCAAGAATAGTGTATCCCCAGTAGTACTAGTCTCCATCCTCCACCATGCTACTAAGAACTCGCACCCAACCCATAGGGAATCCCTTTCCTACATGATCAGGGATCAATCATCCCACAATCAAACCAGCAAAGTATAAGGCTACCCATTGCAATCATGGCTGCATCATCATCACCCCCATCCAGGACATCCACAACCGTGTGTTAGGAAGATATGCATATCTTTGCCCGAATGCCATCTCCATGTATGGCTCAGAACCCTCTAAGCAGTACTTGGGTATCAGCCCTCAAATAGGCACTCTATAAATCCTCCACACATTATGGAGGGTCATTGTAGCTTCCCCCATCGGGAATTAAAAGCTCAAAGTGGTACTGTGCCACCTCTCGATCAAAGCAGACATAAGCACATTATGCACTCGTAGATGTGGCCAATGTCATACATGCTCCAGCCTGCATAGTGTAACAATTCCCCACTCCGTTGTTGTCATCTGCTGCTGCTCTAGCTCCATCATCGCTAGGTAGAACTCCCTCGCTCAGAAGGTGATAGTATCCTCCTGCATCCAACAAGCTCATGTTAGACATCAGATAGCATTCTGGGGCATCAAAAAATGTCCCAAGCCCATTCGGGGCATCAAAAAATGCTCCCAAATCATTGTCTTTCCTCTTCTTCCCCCCTTTTCTTCCATTTTCAGGTCAATCCACGTAGACGGTGATTGACCCTATAGATAGCAGACTTTCAGAGTCGCCAGTCTATAGAGCCGGTGGATCATCATAGATGCCAGTCTACAAAGACGATATTTTTTGCCACTGCATCTTTGCCATGTAGATGAAAAATTTAACTCTACCATCTTCGCTGCACAATCTTTTCTCCCCCCTGCCCTCATAGATGGAGATCGAGCGATCTCCATCTGTGTAGACACCGATCCCTTATCGGTCATCTATGAGGATAGTGATCTATCAATCATCATCTTTGTAGACAGTGGTCAAGTAGCCACGGTCTGCACTGTGTGCTGACTTTTGGATGCATTTATGACACCTAAAACACCTAAAAAACATTAAATACGTAATGGAATCAGAGGTGGTCAACTACTTACCTATGGTCCTGCATCTGTTGGTCACTGGTGAACCTAAATGCACTCTCCAAGCTATGCTAACTCTCACTCTACTGCCATCACTCTTATCTTCTTCTCTCTTTTTTTCTCTTTGTGAATGAAAATGACTTGTCTATGGGCCCCGGTGGACTATTTATAGCCCCTTGTGACCCGTTTCTTCCATCCTTCTCCCCATTCCCTATTTCAGTCCCTATTTTTCCTCCATTTTTCTTGGCCACGCCATGCAATTCGTCTTCTTTCCCTGTTTTCCTGCCTTTTTCAAGAAAAATTTATTAAAAATTTGTATTTTTCCTATTATTTTCTTGAGGGGGCACAGTACTCTCGCTCTCGCTACCGTAGGTTTTTTTGACCTCTCTGGGGCATCTTATTTTCTTTTCTTTGATGTGACGCCACTTTTGACACCACATCAAAGAGGGGAAAAATATAGACGTCTAAAATCATCCTTATATTAATTTAATTAATATTCCCTTAATATTATAATTGATTTTAATTAGTTAATTATATTTGTTATGTTCTTCTATTTTATTTAATTAAATTTATTTAATTAAATGTAATTCACTTTCCATAGTATTTTAATTTAATTTAAATACTATCCCCTTTGATGTATTAAATCATATTTAATACATTATCCCTTATTAATCTCCTTTAAATAAATTTTTGATTTATTTATTCCTCCACATGACTTAAATTCTACTAAACTAAATTAATCTAAATTTTAAATTTAAATTAAGTTAATTTGAACCTAGATCCTACCCTCCCTCACATCACTCTCACCAAATAAACCTATTCACTAATTAACTAAGGTTAATTAGGCTAATTTCTTGATTCCTACACCAATTAGTCCTAATTATTTGCTCACACGTGTGAGAAAATTTTCAAAAATCACATTTTCCAAATAATCCTTATTTTGTGCCAACAAGGTTTCTTACACCTATGATAACACCTTCTTACACTTTCTAAAAGTGTCTCATTGGTCCAAAAATCTTACACCCTCTTACACCTCTTACAAGATCCTTCACATGTGTACTTTAAGTAC
>MU227345.1:5439999-5492362 GCA_018584345.1 Thuja plicata
ATCTTGTTTATGGTTATGCTTGATCATCAGCAAGATTATTCATAAGTTGGTTCAGTAAAGATACATAGCTAATCAGTGTCCACATCAACAAATACTGTGTTAACAGCCATCTTTAAAGGTAAAACCTACCTGAGTAATTGTGGAGCTCAAAAATGAAGAAGGACCTTATCCAGTCCTTAGCAATTAGGCTTTTCTTGTCTCTGAATCAGAAGTAAAAGGTACAAGGTTCACATAGACATTTCAAGTATTGTGATTCATACAAGAAAAATCCCTAACAGTTGGCCTTTTAGGCCTTTCGGCCTATGCATATTTTGGCCTTTCGACCTCCCAGATTTCAGCCTTTCAGCCTTCGAAATGTTTTTTCCTTTCAGCCTTTTTGGCCTTTTAGCCTCCGAAAGGTCTGAAACTTTCAGGCCTCTAGAGTTATATATCAACACTTAGAATTTTTGGGGCACTTAAAAAACTTTAGAGGAGAGGTTGGGGTCCAAAAATTTGGGTGCTTCGAGAAAGATCACTTTTTTGCATGGAGTTTGAACTCTAGATCAGATGAGTTCCCAACTGGATTTCATTTTTGAAGGACTAAGGGTCCTCTATCAGTCCCCACTGTAGAGAGAACCTTAGATGAATAATCCAAGGTAGAACTCAAATATCAAGAAGACTTTAGTTGGATGCAAAGAAACACTATCTTCTTTCTCTCTCTTCTCTTGACGAGTTTGATCCTTCTTGCATGCACAAACTGATTGTAAATGGATTAAAAATCCATGCAAGTTTCTTTGTATTAGTTAGCAGTAGTTTCATTTAAGAAAAGTTCTAGTTTTAGTTCAATTTCATTATTTTAGACTCTCTGGTGCCCTAATTTTGACATTCAGAGTTTGTAGATCAAAACTCTATATATTGTAATCAAAACCAATGTAATAGGGTCATATATTAATGCAATAAAGACATACATTTGGTGCTTCATTCATGGTGTGTTAATTGCTACTGCCTATGCAAAATTGGTGAATGTGTGCATACTCATTCATTGTTTTCAAAGAGCCAATTATTTATTTTTTTCGAATCCGTGTTTCTTTTAGTTGGAGATTATTGTTGTCTATTTACCTTGTTGTGACGAATGCATGGAAGAGCTCATCTATTGGGATTTATGACAAATCCATCTTGTGTGTGCGCACATCTTGGTGGCTTCATGATTTGATAGGTTTTGAAAATATTGCACAAGTGAATATATTTTCTCTCCAAATGATTGCATCCATCGACTATAGAATTGTGACATTATCCGATTTATACTTTGTGGGTTTTTTCTAAAGTCTCTCCATCATTCAATTCACAAGGAAGGGTTTATAGCGGTTTATGTCCATAAGATTTCATTTTCAAAATTTTCATTTTATTTATTATTACCTCTCTCATTTGAATTCTGTCATAATTCTTGAAAGTAGTCATCTTTAGAAAGTACAAAATTGCATCTTTAATTAAAACACAAATCTTAGATAAATTGGAAAATACCAAAAAAAGTACTAAAGTTGTTTTACAGCTTGATGTCTTGAATGTACCAGAAAAGGCCTCCTCATGAACATTCACATTTATCTTCAACTAAGTAACCAAGCAGGTTGTGACCTGACCCTTGATAACCTTGGGAATAACTTCGCTATTATTTGAAGAGAGGAAATCAAATCTCAAGATTCTAGTCGTTGACTTGTGTAAAAATGACACTCAACAACACTAATGAATGGTAAGGGGTCCTAAGACACATTAATATATCCTAGGACCCTTCATGATCCCTTAAAATTTTTTAAGATGCCTAAGATGTATGATAAGGGGTAAGGTGCCCTAAGGGGCCGTCAGTGGTCTTAAGGGGTCCTAGGACACATTATTGTGTTGTAGGACCCCTTAAGACCCCTTACAACCCCTTACAATAAACTAATAAATTGTAAGGGGTTGTAAGGGGTCTTCAGTGATCTTAAGGGGTCCTAGGACACATTACTATGTTTTAGGACCCTTTAAGACCCCTTAGGACCCCTTACCATACACTAATGTATGGTAAGGGGTCTTAAAAGGTTGTAAGGGGTCTTAAGGGGTCCTTTGACATGCTAGTTTTTAGTGTATGGTAAGGTTTCCTAAGGGGTAATAAATGCTCTCAAGGGGTCCTAACACACATTATTGTGTTATAGGACCCCTTAAGATCCCTTACAACCCCTTACAATAAACTACTAAATTGTAAGGGGTCCTAAGGGGTCTTCAGTGATCTTAAGGAGTCCTAGGACACATTATTGTGTTGTAGGACCCCTTACCATACACTAATGTATGGTAAGGGGTCTTATGAGGTTGTAAGGGGTCTTAAGGGGTCCTTTGACATGTTAATTTGTCCTAGAACCCCTTATGACCCCTTAGGACCTTTAGCACACCTAAGATGTAGGGAAATGGGTCATAAGGAGTCCTAAGACCCCTAATGACCCCTTAGTACCCTTTAGGAATCCTCTCTCTACATATTAGGTGTCATAAGGGTTTTTAACTCAACCTAGAACACATCACTATGTCCTAAGACCTCTTATGACCCCTTAGGACCCTTTATCATACATAATGTATGGTAAGATATTGTAAAGGATATTAAGGTGTTCTAGGACACATTATGTTTTTCTAGGACACATTATGTTGTTCTAGGACATATTAATGTGTCCTAGAACCCCTTAGGACACTTTAAGATACCTAAGATGTATAATAAGGGGTCATAAGGTGTCCTAAGGGGTCATAAGGAGTTTTAGGATATATTAATGTGTCCTAGGACCCCTTCTTATCCCTTACAACCCTTGAATACCCCTATCTCTACATCTTAGGGGTCATAAGGGTTGTTAATGCATCCTCACATTAATGTGCCCTATGACCCCTTATACCCCTTATGACCCCTTATGACCCCTTACCATACACTAATGAATGGTAAGGGGTCCTAAGAGTTTTTAAGTAGTCTTAAGGGATCCTAGGACACATTAATGTGTCTTAAAACCCCTTATGACCCCTAAGATGTATGGTAAAGGGTGCTAAGGATTCCTAAGGGTCAAAAGGGGTCCTAGGACACATTAATGTGTCCTAAGACCCCTTATGACCATTTAGGACCCTTGAATACCCCTCTCTCTACATCTTAAGAGTCATAAGGGTTGTTAAGGTGTCTTATAACACATTAATGTGTCCTAGGACCACTTAGACCCCTTACAACCCATTAGGATGCCTTACCTTACACTAGTAAATGGTAATGTGTCTTAAGGGGTTGTAAGGGGTTGTAAGATAAATTAATGTATCATAGGACCCCTTATGACACCTCATGAACTTTTAGGACCCTTAAGATATATGGTAATTGGTCATAAGGGGTCATAAGGGGTCCTATAACCCATTATGACCCCTTAGGCCCCTTTAACATCCCCAAGTTGTGGGGTAAGGGGCCCTAAGGGGTCCTATGATACTTTAATATCTCCTAGGACCCCTTATGACCCCTTAGTACCCCTTAGGACCCCTCTCTCTACATATTAGGTGTTTTAAGCGTTATTAATGGGTCCTAAGACACATTACTAAGTCATATGACTCCCTAACACCCCTTAGAGTTTACCATACACTAATGTATGGTAAGGGTTAGTAAGGGGTCTTAAGAGGTCCTGAGACACATTAATGTGCCCTAGAACCTTGTTTGACCTCTTAGGACCCTTTTTTACCTGTAAGATGTATGGTAAGATGTCGTAAGGTGTCATAAGGGGTCATAAGGGGTCCTAAGACACATTAATGTGACCTAAGACCCCTTATGACCCTTTAGGACCCCTATATACATCTTATAGGTTGTACAAGATTTTAAGGGGTCATAGTCCACACATTAATGTGTCTTACAACACCTTAGACTCCTTATGACCCCTTAAGACTGCTAACAATACAATAAATAAGGTTAAGAGGTCCTTGAAGGGGTCGTAGGGGGTCCTAAGATATATTAATGTGTTGTAGGATCCATTATGACCCCTTATGACCCTTTTGGACCCCCTAAGGTGTATGATAAGGGGTCCTAAGGGGTCATGGGGGGTCATAAGGGGTCTGAGAATACATTAATGTGTCTTGCAACCCCTTATGAAGCCTTAGGAACCTTGAAGATCCACCTCTCTACATAGTAGGGGTTGTAAGGGTTGTTAAGGGGTTGTATGACACATCAATGTGTCCCAAGAACCCTTAGAAGCGATGTGACCCCTTAGGACCACTTACCATACACTAAATAATTGTTCTTAAGGGGTCATATGACATTTATCATGTCCTAGAACCCATTATGACCCCTTAAGACCCTTTACAACACCTAATATGTATGGTAAGGGGTCCTAGAACATATTAATGTGTTCTAGGACCCCTTATGACCCTTTAGGACCCCTATCTCTACATCTTAGATATTTTAAGGGTTGTTAATGGGTCCTAGGACATAAATTACTATGTTGTAACCCTCTCTAACACCCTTTAGGACCTCTTACCACATAATCATGTATAGTAAGGGGTCATAAGGGGTCTTAAGGGGTTCTAGGACACATTAATGTGTTATCAAACCTCTTTTGAACCCTTCAAAACCTTTAGTACCCCTAAGATTTATGGTAAGGTGTCCTAACATTTCCTAAGGGGTTATAAGGGGTCCTAGGATACATTAATGTATCCTAAGACCCCTTACAACCCTTTAATACCCATCTCTCTACATCTTATAGGTCGTAAGCAGTTTTAAGGGGTCATAGTCCACACATTAATGTGTCTTAGGACACCTTAGATCCCTTATGACCCCTTATAGCCCCTTACCATACACTTAAAAATTTTAAGGGGTCCTAGAAGGGGTTGTCAGGGGTCCTAAGACACATTAATGTTTTTTAGGATCTTTTATGACCCCTTACGACCCTTTAGGACCCCCTAAGATGTATGATAAGGGGTGATAAGGGGTCCTAGAACATATTAATGTATCCTACAACCCCTTATGATCCCTTAGGACCCTTGAAGATCCCTCTCTCTAAATCTTAGGGGTCGTAAGGGTTGTTAATGGGTCAAAGGACACATCAATGTGTCCTAAGAACCCTTAGAAGCCCTGTGACCCCTTAGGACCCCTTACTATACACTAATTAATTGTAAGGAGTCCTAAGGGCGTGTAAGTGGTATTGAGGGGTCATATGACACATTAACATGTACTAAAACCTATTATGACCCCTTAGGACCCTTAAGACACCTAATATGTATGGTAAGGGGTCCTAACGTGTCCTGAGGGTCAAAAGGGGTCCTAAAACACATTAATGTGTCCTAGGACCCCTTATGACTATTTAGGACGACTCTCTCTACATCTTAAATATTGTAAGGGTTTTAATAGGTCTTAGGGAACATTACTGTGTCCTAACACTCTGTAACACCCCTTAGGACCCCTTAGCATACACTAATATATGGTAAGGGGTCATAAGGGGTTCTAGGACACATTAATGTGTCCTAGAACCCCTTATGACTCCTTAGGACCCTTGAAGACCTATCTCTCTACATCTTAGGGGTTATAAGGGTTGTCAAGGGGTTGTAGGACACATTAATGGGTCCTAGGACCCCTTAGAACTCCTACAATCCCTTACCATACACTAATAAATTATAAGGAATCCTAAGGGATTGTAAGTGGTCTTAAGGGGTCACATGACACATTCACATGTCCTAGAAACCCTTATGATCCCTTAGGACCCTTTGTGAGATCTAAGATGTATTGTAAGGGGTCCTAAGGTGTCAAGGGGTCATAATAAAATGGCCACAATGGGTCATAAGGGGTCCTAGGAAACATTAATGTGTCCTAGGATGCCCTATGACCACATAGGATCGTTGAAGACCCATCTCTACATCTTAGGGGTTATTAAGGGGTATACCCCTTAAGACCATTTATGATCCCTAAGATGTATGATAAGGGGTCCTAAGGTGTCCCAATGGGTCATAAGCGGTACTAAGACATAATAATTTATCCTAGGACCCCTTTGAGTCCTAAGGGCCCTTGTAGAACCCTCTTTCTACATATTATGGCTCATAAGGGTTGTTAAGGGGTCCCAAGACACATTAATGTATCTTAGGACCCCTTAGACCCCTTATGACCCCTTAGGACCCATTACCATACACTAATGAATGGTAAGGGGTCCTAAGGTGTTCTAAGGGGTCATAAGGGTCTCTCTCTCTCTCTCTCTCTCTCTCTCTCTCTCTCTCCATGGTTAAACATACATGTCAATTACCAAACTGACCATAGCATAAAAAATAAAATGAGAAATGATCCTTAAATGATCATGCACAAGTCAAGGGCTTACGGTTATAATCAATAGTCCACTAAGAATCATGTTGAAGACAATGTGTTGATTCCTGAAATTTGGCTAAGTTTTAAATTTCCTAAAAACCCTCAAAATCTAGAATCTTTATCTTAACTCCTATGATTCTATAACCACTCTCAAACATCCTGAAAGTATATAGATAAATATAACTTAAATATTACATTTTATGTATTGACCTAGTACTGGAATTGTTCTAGCAGGGCAAGTTGGCATTTCTCCCTCCCTCACTTAAGCCTTTTCTTAAGGTTTACATAATGCGTAAGCGCTATAGTGAGCACATGCTATTGGATTTTATTTTCCAAGCCTTAGGCTCGGGAAATCAAAGTCATAGCGCGTGTGCTATAGGGCATACACCCTATTTCTTTTGGGGGACCAAAAAATTTTTTTGGCATCTTTCTAGTCCCCCATCTTTGTGCATATACCCCAATACCAAAATTTTGATAGTTTGATATTGTAACGCCCCACCAGGGAACCCAAGAGAGATTAACCTAGCACATGTCACTATGTGTGCTGAATAATTTTTTTTTTAAAGTTAACATAAAGAAACATACATTCATGCGGAAGCAATTACTATTTATACACATGTCTTACACTCACATAGATTACACGACTCAAGGGTTCCATGACATTGTCTTACTTATAGAAAAACACAACTAACAATATAACAAATACAACTTATGTAACCATAATTAAAATCCTCATGGATAACCATGAAACCACCATAAACTCACATCCACTACACATGTCGCAGGGTATGTAGTAATCACTCTAATCTACTTAATATTACAATTTCTAGATTAGGTATCACATGTGATACTCTAATACAAGATTTACAATAATGAGATTACATAATAAATGATGAAGGAACATAAAGAAATCATCTACAAGAACTATCAAGCACTTGGTACAAGGACGTAAAATCTCAATGGGTAAAGAATCACTACCACCCGTCCGTGTGGAACCACAAAGGTCCACCCCACCGTACTAAGGAGATAACAACAGATCCCAATCAGATATCCAAAACCAAGAAGGAATAACCACTAAGCAAGGGATCCTGACAACTCTCTAATCCGGTGTACTAATCATCACAAAGAGGTAAGAATCACTAATCCAGAGGCAACTGACAATGTAGGAAATCTAGCATGTGTAAAGGAAGGTGTCATCATGTACGTCTAACCCTTAACTTTAGCCTCGATAATCACAATAGATTTCGGCACCTAAGTGACCATACACGGAGCCAATGACCTCTCAGACTGACAAGACCACTAACTATGCCCGAACCTGCACCTTGTAAGGGGGAAAGCACTATCTCAACCTCCATCTCAGTCTTTACTAGCACTCAAGCATGGGTCAGGAGACTCATATCTTATTAATTCATTAATCTCTCAATATGTCTTTAGTTATCACTTACTAAGAAACTCTACAATAAGCAATCCAGTAGTCTCCTATGGACACAGCTTATTGCAAGCCACCTCCTACTACACATCTAGGTAACCTACCCTAGGCTCAAAGATCCTAATAGAGCTAGCATAGGTGACAACCCTAGTGTACCCCAAATCAATATCTCATACAACAAGAATGGTCACATAGGTATACTAGAAAATAGCAGAATTGAAAGGGTCACATGGTCAATTTAGGGTAATAACTAATAGCACACACGCCATGAAGTAACAGAAATATAAACACTCCCCATGACCTTTGTATACATCCTAGGTCATCTAATGCCCCATAATAATGTATATAAACAAAAGAAGACCATACAATTGCATAGAAACAAAAACGTCCTAAAGGATTGAAAAATGAACTATATGCATTTAATCATTCATAGATATCACGAACTTAACTTCCATTTAGACAAACACTTAATTTGAAATAATCAAGATCATTTGCATTAACTCCATTTAAATCTACCTCTAGTAATTAAATAATCTATCAGAATAATCATTAATTATATCAATTAGTTGTCTAAACCTATAGTTTCCAATCACTTCGGATTACAATCCTTATTGATTAACTTAAATTATAACAATTACGTATTTAACAAAAATTAATAATAATACATCTATTAATTAAAATTAATACTCATATATTAATAAAAATTAATAGCAAACAAATTAACAATTAAAAATATTATTAAATAATCATATTATAAAAATGATATAATATAAACTACTCATGACATAAATTAATAGATAATTATATTTTAATACATATTATAAATTGATTAATAAAATAAATCAAAATACAAAATAAATATGAACTAAATTAAAAATAGTAATAATTTTAAAATTAAATTTTTTTTTAAACTATTTTTTTTCTAAAACAAAGAAATTGGTTTGCATGTCTTTTTTTTTTAAAAAAAAAAAAAATCTGAAAACGGAAATTACTAAAGGGGGATTTTTTTTTTGTCTTTTACTATTTTCTTCGTTTTTCTAGGTAAATTCCTTTTTATTCACTAGTCTGTATTTTTTTTTTTACACAGAGTACACATTTTTGAAATGATTTAATTTTTCCAATGCAAATACATAGAGAACAAATATTTTATTTTTCCCCTATAGTTTAGATTATAGGCAGGATTGATTTTTTGATTTCAAGGAGATTTATAGGAGATCTAATTACAAAATTCTGACAGCATATCTATACTATGCTAAGAAATACATATTCAAGAAAATGATAGATCTAATATTTAAATAAACCCTCGAAAACAACGAAACATAAATAAACCATAAATTTAATTTTCTCTATAGTTAAAACTATACAAAGGATTAATTTTTTCGTTTTCTAAGAGATCTAGAGAGAATTTCTTCTCAAAATTTTGACAGCATAACTCTACGATGCTAAGAATACATAGAATTAAAGAAATTTAGATCTAGGGTTTTAATTAACACCCGAAAATGTATAAGAAAAAAATAAGCCATTTAAAAGCCAAAGTAGCAAACATGCACTAAATTAACAATGAAAACCTCAGATCTACAAAATTGAAACCATACATGGAAAATGAAACCTACCTTGATTCCAATGCAAGAAACGGAAGAATGTAGCTTGAAAGATGAAAGCAAATTTAAAAATTGTCAAACCCAATTCAACCACAGATCTGACAACTATGAAAATCTGAGCACACACACAAAACCAAGAAAAACCCGAAATCCTCAAAGCAACAAGAAACCACAACAATCCACAATCCTTCAAAAAACCCCAAAATCCCCAAGAGCTCTCCAAATCTAAAAACCTGTTATGAGGGAAATGAATGACCAATTCCCCCTAAAGAGATTCAAATTCCCCTAAACATGCAAAGGTTGATGAAAACTCCCAAGTCAATCCCTAAAAAGACTCAACTTGAAAATTGAAAGTAAATCCAAATTAAATAAATGAAATATACTTTATTGCCATAACTCAACTTTGACTCCTAATTACAAGTTGAGATATTTTAAATTTGAAAATACTTTTTCAACACATTCATGGACATGTAATTAATAAAATATTTAATTAAATAGATTAAATATTTATGTCACAATAATACATGCAACCAAATATTTAATTATTTAATTAATCATATAAGTACATTTACTATAGTTTTTAATTAAATATTTAATTAAATCAAAATATTCAAATATTTCAATGTAATTAATTATTTAAAATAAACTTAGGATATAATTAAATAATTAATTCAACTATAATCTATTAAATCATAGAATATGGAAAATCACTCAATAATCCAAAAATCATCTGAAAGCGTAATCAAGCAAAACACACACATACTCAGGATAGAGGGTATTCAAATTCTGTCAACATAGACAAATCTGAATAGGGTAGTCATACTAAAACTCATCCAACATTAGGATGATTAGGCTTAGGTTAGGGTTTTTGATCTGTATGTTACCTCCCCTATTTACCATTGAGATGAATATTTGTGGGCAAGCTCACTCCTGCCAATTTAGGGACGACGATGCCCTATACCTGCAATCTTGTCATCAAAAGAACACGCATGTACATACATAATATAATATCCCAACCAATGATAGGAATCAGTCAAACGTGTGGATCTCACCGAAGCAAGTAACTACACCTCTGTCCTCTACCACAACAACACATAAGCAAGTACATAAACACATAAAATAACCATACACATGCAAGTATGGGGTAAGTATATCATAATCTTAAATCAACATATAATAATCAACATGAAAACATCATCACATCTATCTATGCATATGATCAACCATAACATAATAATCACCATCAACTGAAAGAATAGTAGCTCACATGAAATGAAGCCTAAAAGAATTAGGCCAATCAACTAAAACCAATGCCTAGAAAAGTACGACATCACCACCTAAAAAGAAAAACATGGGTGGGTATTACATCCACCCCCCTAGGATTAGGCTTACTCCTGGAAGCCTAAAACAAATAGGGATAAACTCCCATAAATATGAAGCATCCTAATGAGTCACATATGACTCAATGTGTAGATCCCATAGGATCTTTCCCTACTCTCTAGTTAGAACTCTAAGGATCATTGCCCGCTACAGGAAACTAAAACCTAGCTGCAAGTCCTCTACCTATAGACTCAATCATAGGAGGATGATACACTGGAGGATGATAATCCAAGGTTGCATATGCTCCATGAGATCTATCGATGTTCCCAATTATAGGTTCAGAAGTTGCAAGTCTATGCTCAGAAAACTGAGAAGCACGCTGTGGACAATTCACCGCAATGTGGCCAAACTGACCACAAGTGAAACATCCGGTGCCTCTGAAATTACCTCTCCCATTGGAGGGCACACTAGACTGCTGGAAACCATCTCTACCTATACCTTGCTACATGCTTTGTACAAGCTGACTAGACTGATTGTGCTTGGCACGCGGACCACCTCAAGAATCCCTAGATCGAGTACCACCGCTTTGACTATGAGGAGGAGTCACCTTCTGCTGTGAGTTTTGATTACCCACAAAGGAACTAGGGGGTACCTTAAGGTTCACCATCCCTCAAGACTGATTACCTCTAACCCCGGAACCAGATGCACCACCTGTAGGAGCACCCATCCAAACTCCATGGCCTAATGCCAAGTTAGCCTCTGATAGGGTGACCTTAATAACTGTAGCTCTTAGGTCCGTAGGCTCAAAGAGCTTCATGTCCCCTATGATGCGAGAATTAAGCCCTGACACAAAGTGTTGTACCAATAGTGCAGAATCCTCGCTATATCTAGCGTATTGCTTGAGCTCATAAAAATGACACTCATACTACTCCACTATCAAATTCAGTTGTCTAAGATTATGAAACTTGTTAGCTCTCTGTTTTCTCCACTGATTAGATAGGAACCTATCTCTGAAGTTCTTGAGAAAGAGTTCCCAAGTAATAGTGTCCATATGGAGTCCTAGCTTTTTCTCCTCAATCTTCCACTAGATAGCCACAAAATGTGTCAACTACATCACGACGTATCTCGCTTTAGTATTACTACTAAAGGGATGTATCGAGAAAACTCTATCCAAAGATATCAACCAAGTCTCTGCCTCTAAACTAGAGTCCTATCCAACAAAAGGAATAGCCTTTCCTCTTGTCAGGTCTCTCATGTGGTTGGCTGAAACCACTGTTGGATCCACTGATATAGTCCTCCCATGAGGGATCCCGGGTCTTTCCCTCTGTCTCTCCTCCTACTGGGAGTGATGAGATGCCTCTCAGTCCACTCTATCTCTCTCAGGAAGGTGATCTAGGATGGCCTAAAGAATCTGCCTAATATCCAAACCCCTAGACTCATCTTGATCCTACCTCCTCTGCTCACCCCTGTCTTGATGCTACTCACTCTCATGTCTAACACTAGTGGAGGAGCTAGCCTATCGACCTCCCCCACATGAACTAGACCTACCCCTACCATGGCCTCTAGCTGCTCGTGTCTCAGGCATAATTCCTAAATAAAATAGAGATAGATACAACATTCACCACATATCTTGAAACATAAACTAAAGAATGAATAAACCATAAAGCAATAATTTAAAAAAAATGTGTAGTATGTTTATGTTTTAGTTTCAAGTTCAAGCTAGATACAACCTAATGGGCGTACAATTTCCAGAGTTCCCAGTGTAGAAACTAGAGCTCTGATACCAAATGTAACACCCTGCTAAGGAACCCAAGAGAGATTAACCTAGTACATGTCACTATGTGTGCTGAATAATTTTTTTTTTAAAAGTTAATATAAAGAAACATACATTCATGCGGAAGCAATTACCATTTATACACATGTCTTACACTCACATAGATTACATGACTCAAGGGTTCCATGACATTGAATTACTTATAGCAAAACACAACTAACAATATAACAAAAGATTCCATCTGATTAAGTATAACAAATACAACTTACGTAACCATAATTATAATCCTCATGGATAACCACGAAACCACCATAAACTCACATCCACTGCACATGTCGTAGGGTATGTAGTAATCACTCTAATCTACTTAATATTACAATTTCTAGACTAGGTATCACATGCGATACTCTAATACAAGATTTACAATAATGAAATTACATAATAAATGATTAAGAAACATAAAGAACTCATCTACAAGAACCATCAAGCACCTGCTACAAGGACGTTGAATCTCAATAGGTAAAGAATCACTACCACCCATCTGTGTGGAACCACAAAGGCCCACCCCCCCCCCCGTGCTGAGGAGATAACAACAGATCCCAATCAAATATCCAAAATCAAGAAGGAATAACCACTAAAAAAGGGATCCTGACAGCTCTCTAATCCGGTGTACTAATCATCACAAAGAGGTAAGACTCACTAATCTAGAGGCAACTGACAATGTAGGAAATCTAGCATGGTAAAGGAAGGTGTCATCATGTATGTCTAACCCTTATGTTCAGCCTTGATAATCACAATGGATTTTGGAACCTAAGTGACTATACACAGAGCCAATGACCTCTCAGACTGACAAGATCACTAACTATGCCCGAACTTGCACCTCGTAAGTGGGAAAGCACTATCACAACCTCCATCTTAGTCTTTACTAGCACTCAAGCATGGGTGAGGAGACTCATATCTTATTAATTCATTTTAATCTCTCAATATGTCTTTAGTTATCACTTATTAAGAAACTCTACAATAAGCAATCGAATAGTCTTTTATGGACACAAAGCTTATTGTACGCCACCTCCTACTACATATCTAGGTAACCTACCCTAGGCTCAAAGATCCTAATAGATATAGCATAGGTCACAACCCTAGTGTACCCCAAATCAGTATCCCATACAACAAGAATGGTCACATAGGTACACTAGCAGATAGCAGAATCGAAAGGGTCACATGCTCAGTTTAGGGTAATAATTGATAGCACACACGCCATGAAGTAAAAAATATATAAACACTCCCCACGGCCTCTATATACATCCTATGTCATCTAATTCCCCCATAATAATACATATAAATAAAAAAAGACCATACAATTGCATAGAAATAGAAACGTCCTAAAGGACTGAAAAATGAACTATAAGCATTTAATCATTCATAGATATCGCAAACTTAACTTCCATTTAGACAAACACTTAATGTCAAATAATCAAGATCATTTGCATTAAATCCATTTAAATCTACCTCTAGTAATTAAATAATCTATGAAAATAATCATTAATTATATCAATTAGTTGTCTAAACCTATAGTCTCTAATCACTTTGGATTACAATCCTTATTGATTAATTTAAATTAAAACAATTACGTATTTGATAAAAATTAACAATAATACATCTATTAATTAAAATTAATACTCATATATTAATAAACATTAATAGCAAACAAATTAACAATTAAAAATATTATTAAATAATCATATTATAAAATTGATATAATATAAACTACTCATAATACAAATTAATAGATAACTATATTTTAATACATATTATAAATTGATTAATAAAATAAATCAAAATAGAAAATAAACATTAACTAAATTAAGCATAATAATAAAATAAGTAATTTTAATTAATAATTAAAATAAGATTAACTAGGTTTAATTATTAATTAAAATAGAATTAAACTAATTAATATAAAATTAAACTACTTTAAAACTAATTAAAAACCATTTTAACAAGCAAAAAGAGGGAGGGGCGGAGGGGAAGGGGGGCACGCGGGTACCCCTTCCCAAACCCCACGCGCACAGTCCTATTATATAGGACTGTTGGGGGGGGGGGGGGGGGNCCTCCCTCCCCATGCGCTTAGTAAACCGCGTAGGGAGGAGACAAGGTGGGGGTTGGTGGGGATGGGGTCCCACCACCCCTTCCTCCATTTATTGTTTTTTAATTTTTCCAATTTAATTTTTTTTAAACTATTTTTTTTAAAACAAAGAATTTGGTTTGCATTTCTTTGTTTTTTTTTTTAAATCAGAAAACAGAAAATTACTAAAGGGGGATTTATTTATTTTTTGTCTTTTACTATTTTCTTCCTTTTTCTGGGTAAATTCCTTTTTATTCACCAGTCTGTATTTTTTTTTTACAGAGAGTACACATTTTTGAAATGATTTAATTTTTCCAATGCAAATACATAGAGAACAAATATTTTATTTTTCCCCTATAGTTTAGATTATAGGCAGGATTGATTTTTCGATTTCAAGGAGATTTATAGGAGATCTAATTACGAAATTTTGACAGCATATCTATACTATGCTAAGAAATACATAATCATGAAAATGATAGATCTAAGCTTCCAATAAACCCCCGAAAATAACAAAACACAAATAAACCATAAATTTAATTTTCTCTATAGTTTAAACTATACAAAGGATTAATTTTTTCATTTTCTAAGAGATCTAGAGAGAATTTCTTCCTGAAATTTTGACAGCATAACCCTACGATGCTAAGAATACATAGAATGAAAGAAATTCAGATCTAGGGTTTTAATTAACACTCAAAAATGTATAAGCAAAAAATAAGCCATTTAAAAGCCAAAGTAGCAAACATGCACTAAATTAACAATGAAAACCTCAGATCTACAAAATTGAAACCATACATGGCAAATGAAACCTACCTTGATTCCAATGCAAGAAACAGAAGAATGTAGCTTGGAAGATGAAAGCAAATTTGAAAACCCTCAAACCCAATTCAACCATAGATCTAGCAACTATGAAGATCCGAGCACACACACACAAGCAAGAAAAACCCGAAATCCTCAAAGCAACAAGAAACCACAACAATCCACAATCCTTCAAAACACCCCAAAATCCCCAAGAGCTTTCCAAATCCAAAAACCTGTTATGAGGGCGATGAATGACCAATTCCCCCTAAAGAGATTCAAATTCCCCTAAACATGTAAAGGTTGATGACAACTCCCAAGTCAATCCCTAAAAAGAATCAACTTGAAAATTGAAAGTAAATCTAAATTAAATAAATAAAATATACTTTATTGCCACAACTCAACTTTGACTCCTAATTACAAGTTGAGATATTTTGAATTTGAAAATACTTTTTCAACACATTCATGCACATGTAATTAATAAAATATTTAATTAAATAGATTAAATATTTATGTCACAATAATACATGCAACCAAATATTTAATTATTTAATTAATCATATAAGTATATTTACTATAGTTTTCAATTAAATATTTAATTAAATCAAAATATTCAAATATTTCAATTTAATTAATTATTTAAAATAAACTTTGGATATAATTAAATAATTAATTCAACTATAATCCATTAAATCATAGAATATGGAAAATCACTCAATAATCCAAAAATCACTTGAAAGCATAATCAAGCAAAACACACACATACTCAGGATAGAGGGTATTCAAATTCTCTCAACCTGGACAAATCTAGATAGGGTAGTCATACTGAAACTCATCCAACATTAGGATGATTAGGCTTAGGTTAGGGTTTTGAATCTATATGTTACCTCCCCTCTTTACCATTGAGATGAATATTTGTAGGCATGCTCACTCCTGCCAATTCAGGGAAGATGATACCATGTACCTACAATCCTATCATCAAAAGAATATGCATGTACATACATAATATAATATCCCAACCAATGATAGGGATCGGTCTAACGTGTGGATCTCGCCGAAGAAAGTAACTATGCCTCCGTCCTCTACCACAAGAACACATCAGCAAGTACATCAACACATAAAACAACCATACACATGCAAGTATGGGGAAAGTATATCATAATCTGAAATCAACATATGATAATCAACATGAAAACATCAACACATCTATCTATGCATATGATCAACCATAACATAATAATCACCATTAACTGAAAGAATAGTAGCTCACATGAAATGAAGCCTAAAAGAATTCGGCCAATCAACTAAAACCAATGCCTAAAAGAGTACAACATCACCACCTAAAAAGAAAAACATGGGTGGGTATTATAGATATCATGATAACTCTCTAATATTAATATTGAGGTGACAAGATAGTTTGATATCAAGAGAATTTCCTAATAAATTGCATCTTATTGAGCATTAAAATGACTATTATTGCAGTTGCATTACGGGTTGGTATATATATTTTATATACATTGACATATTCAGTTTGGTGACTTTGCAATTAAAAATACACCTAGTTTTACATTAGTCACTATGAGTGACTAGGAATGTCTTGGTGATTTAAAATTAACACCAAAGGCATCAAAATATATATTTAATGCAAATACCTTTTGGTCATTATTGCACTTGGGATAGTAAAAAGACATTGAATAATGTCTATATCATAAGGCATGTAATTTTTGTTGTTTAAATATAGAAATGCCTCCATATTTGAGATTTGGCATATCAAAAACAAACATGACATGATACAAAGTTTTGATTTTATTTTGGAAAAATCCTAAGCTCAAACTAGCGCACATTTTTGGAAGTCATGGTAAAGTTTTGCAACCATGTTGATATTGTAATGAGTGAAGGAAAAAAGAAACACTAAGCTAAGGCATGCTATATATTATTGGGGATTTTTTTCCAGCTATGATTTGGAAAGATCTGGTGGTTTGAATAGTTTTTGAGCTAAAAGAGGGGTAAAAATTTATTGAAAGCCAAAGAGAAAAGTGCAACAAAGAGCTCTAAGGAGCCATGTCTTGAACAATAAGTTGATCCAACTTATGAGATAAATCAGTGGAAGGAGGCTCTGGTCAACAATATTCCAACCTTGCCCATGCTTAGAATCCCATTTAGCTAGGCAGTCAGCAACAGCATTCCACTCACAAGGGATATACGTAAAAGTAACAGAGTCAAGAGACCTACATAACTAGAGAATTTTCTTAATAACCAAAGTCAGCTACCAAAAGACATCAAAAATCTCTTCTCTATTTAGTAAGTTCACAATAACTTATGAATCAGCTTCACAGATAATACTACACCATCCATGCAAACAATAATGCTCCACAGCCACCAGGATGACAAGGGCCTCCATGAGATTATTGGTATGAAATCCTTTGCAAATAAAAAAGAAACTGGACATCCCCAAAAATACTTTTCCCAACTCCCCCAATACCAGCAAGACCAAGGTTCCCCTGAGAGGAGCCATCAGTGTTGATTTTAATAACTCTAGGAAGAGGAGGAGTCCAATTCCCCTCATGATTAACCCACTAAAAATGATGTCTGGCTCTACTACCTTAGCGGTGGGTAGCTGACAGAGGAACCCCACCATGGAGAGGAAAGGAGAGGCAAGCACAAATATCCACATCTCCAGGATCCAAACCACCCATCCCCTCAAACTTTGTTAGAACGGTCTCATGGAGGGAATGAACAATTTTCCCCCATAGGTGCAAGACTCCAAACTTAACATCCAAAAAGATTCTCCTGTTCCTTTCCATCCATACATGCCAAATAATGAAGGAAAGGCCAATAGCCCAAGCACCCTATAGAAAGGAGGAATTAGAAGGTGAATTCTCCAATCTATCCCAAAACTCAGACAGAGAAGAAATATGCCAGCACGGGCGGCCCCATGCAAACCACCAAAAGTGTTAAATCCGCTTGACAAAGGAGCATTAAAAGATCAGGTGTGAAACTAACTCCTCACCATCATAAAAAAGCACACAAATTGAGGGGACATGGAAGCAATGCGTACAAAGATTATCCCAAGTGAGGCAGTGATTGTGAACCACTAGCCAGAGAAAAAATTGACACTTGGGCCAAGAGAGAGAGAGTTCTAGACTTGCTTCCACCAATGCACCTCAACATCACCAAACAACAACCTAGTAAGCTCAAAGTACCCTAAAGAGATAGAATACTTACCAGAAGAAGAACCTCCCCAATTCAAAACATTAGGTTCCAGGAAAGAGCTGCAGTCCCTAGAGGAAAGCATTTGAGAAAGCTCCATCTAATCTCGTGCTAAGCCCCCTGGCAGTAAATCCAAAGAATTCTTCCATCGATAACCAACCACAAGGCCCAAATTGTAGGCCTCCTTGTAATGAGCCACCTTATCCTAGCCAACAAGAATGAAAGAATCATAGAGAGATTGTAGGTGCGGATGAGAGATCAAAAGAGGAGGATTGTCATTCCAAGAGTCACTCCAGAATAGAGCCTCAGAGCCTCTATTATAAATCTAGAAAAGGTGACGCTTCACTAAGTGGGAACATTTCTTGAGGGTAGTCCACACCATAGAGCCACAACCCTCCAAAGGAAACCTTAGGATATTAGAAGGATCAAATCCATGGAGATACTTATGCGACAAGATGCAAGCCCAAAGCTGAGACTAGTTGGAGCACCAATGCCAATAAAGTTTGGCAGCAAGAGCTTGGCCACTCAAGATAGTAGAACAAAGACCCAGACCTACCTCCTTCTTGGGCCAATAGATAGTATCCCAACTAATAAGGCTCCATTTATAATTTTGCAAGTTCCCAGTCTAAAGAAACTACTGAGAAAGGGCATCAAATGCCTTAAGTAAACTGGGGCTGCCTGAAACTTGCTTCTATAAGTAGGAAGAGAGTGAATTATAGATTGGAGGAGAGTCACCCTTCCAGTTGTAGAGTGTCATCTATGAGTCCAATGATTAATATTATGTCACAAATTATGAAGAAGGTTCTGCCAAAAGAGCCTGGATTGTATTCCCACCACAATAGGGATGCCCAGGTAAGATAGAGGGAGAGACTGAATCTGAAATTAGAGGATATCAATAATCCTTTTCTGAATAGGCCCAGGAGTATTGAATAAATAAATGGACTTATGGTCATTGATTTTCTGGCCTAAAGTAGCCAAATAAGTATCCAAGGTGATCCTAAAATCTTCAGCTTCCCGAATCTGAGCTCTTCCTACAAGAGCAGTATCATCTACAAACTACAGATGAGAAATATTGGGCAAATTGTTTCCCCATCACCAGCCTTGTATCACATTTTGGGAAACTTGAGATTTAATAAATCTGCCAAGGCCCTCTGCCATAATAATAAACAGGTACAGAGAAAGAGGATACCCTTGTCAAAGACCCCGAGAGGCCCAAAATAACTCAGAGGGTTTACCATTGAGAAGCATCGAGAAGGAGGGAGAAGTAACACAACTCAGAATCCAACTCACCCATTCCAAACTGAAGCCAAAAGATAGAAGAGTTTTCCATAAAAAAACCCCATTTAACTCTATCATAGGCCTTAGCCATATCCATCTTGATGAACATAGAATTCTCTTTAGAGACATACATAGAGTGGATGGCTTTAGAGGTAATAACCACTGCATCAAGGATTTCTTTCCTAGAAAAAAAACCTCCTTTCTCCTCAGAGATAATCAAGGGAAGCCAAACTTTAAGTCTTTCAGAAATTAACTTATAATGACTTTATAGAACACATTACAAAGAGCAATAGGCTAGAAGAAACCAAGTTGATTAGCACCTTCTTTTTTCTGAACAAGAACAAGGAAAGTAGCATTCAAAGCTCTGAGCATCTGTTTGTTAGAAAAATATTCTTGAACCACAGCTAAAAGGTCTTGATTAATAATATCCCAAGATTCCTAAAAAAATCAACCGAGAACCCATCGAGCCCAGAAGCCTTTCCCTTTTTCATGTTGAAGACCGCATCCTCCAATTCTGACAAGGAGATTGGCCTCATAAGAGAATCATTCATCTTTGTGGTCACAAGAGAGGGAATACAAGACAAGATAGTATTCTCCTCAATATCATCAGGAGGAGATTCATCAGAGAAAAGAGTAGAGTAGAACCAAATAGCTTCCCTGGACATAGCATGTGAGGAAGTGAAGTGAAGGCCATCAACATTGACAAGAGAAGAAATGTAACTCTGATTTTGGCAGCCCTATATAGATTTATGAAAGAAAGCAGTGTTCTTGTCCCCTTCCTGAAGCCAATCCATCCAAAATTTCAGCTTCCAATAAATTTCCTCTCTAAGATCCCACTCAGCTAAGTCCCTGGAAGCCTAGGATTCCTATATGCAAAGGGATTCTGAGAAGCCAAGGTCACAGATCTTCCTGGTAATGACTACAAGATGATCTTAAGCCCTCTTCTTCATGGTGTGAAGATTACCAAAGCAAGTCTTGTTCCATTTTTTCAGCTTTCTTTTGACATAATGAATTTTTTTAGAAAAAGAGAACATAGTAGTGCCATACACTAGGCCACTGTATCTCCACCAGTGTACCATGAAATCATGAAGAGAAGATTCACAAAGCCACATTAATTGAAACTTAAAAGGGGGATTATTTGGAATAGAAACACAACTAGCAGAGAGATTGATAGGTCAGTGACTAGAACCCATGCAATCCACAATTTCAAAATAGAGAGAGAGAATACCACTATTCCAATAGCAGGAAACTAGAAATCTATCTAGATATTCTAAAATGGCATCATCCCCAACCCTTCTATTATTCCACATAAAGAGCCCATTACATGGTAGGACATTAGAAAGATGTAAGAGATCCATATTCTCTCTGAGAAGTTTAGAAGAGGGCCCCAGATGAGAAAGACCTCCTTGTTTCTCTTCCAAGCACACAAAAGAATTGAAGTCCCCACCTAAAATCCAAGGCAAGAAAGGGTGACAACTCTGAACATACCGAATATGCGCCCAGAGCTGTATCTTTCCAGGGAGATCAACAGGAGCATACACGTTAGTGCCCATAATCAACTCCCCCATCTCTAGGCAAGAGGCAACCATAGAAAGAGAAGAATGACAAGATATCCACCAAAGAGGTGTAGTTTTATTTGGGTCCCAACAAATAGCCAAGCCATCAGAGCTCCCTTGGGAACTAATAGATTGACATTAACCAAAATACCAAATACTTGGAGAACAGTTGGCCATGGAATCCACTGAAATTTTAGTCTCCTGAATACAAAGGATGTCCAGGGAATGCTTCGCCACCAACTCATGAACAAATTTTTGTCTAAGGATACTATTCAACCCCCTAAAATTCCATGAGAGAATGATCATTGAGTAGAGTGAGGAAAATGTGCATCCATGGGTTTGATATCCCCCGACTCTACCTATAAATCCCCTGTAAGCTGAATTTTCTCTTGATCCCTTCTGCGGAAAATTTTTGAAGGAGTAAAAAAAGAGACTTTCTTAAATGGTCTTTGCATAAAACCCAATGCAAGAGAAGATCCTTTTCCTTTCCCAGATGCAAACACATATTTAACCAAATCTTCTAGGAGAATGTCATTGTCTTGTGGAACAATGGAAACCACTAGGGCACCAAATTCTGGTCCAATAGGCATTTCACATGTCTGCTGGAAAACATTCACCTGGTGCAAAAGAGAAGCATCTTGGATAGGATTCCTCTTATCTGCAACTACTACATTGGGCATAATACATGGAGGAATACCTTCCTCTAAGGCCATATTATCTAGCACCTCAAATTGGTTAAAACCTACCTCTGATTTCCTATCTAAGAAGGGTCTCTTCTGTCCTCTCCCCTTAGCTCAGCTCTAAGAAGGAATGAAGCCATCCTTTTTGTGAACTATAGCATTAACCTGGGATTTCCCCTTATTTCCAAAATTCATCTGGGCTTTCCATTTTACTACAAAGTCAGACTGAGCCTTTCCTTTTCCTGCATGTTCAGTCTGAGTTTTGTCTTTGCCATCATTATCCATCTTAAGGTCGAAGGAGGAAGAAGATCCCTCAGGGCCTCCACTGGGCATCTTAGAATCTTGAGGGAACATATGTTGTAGATGGCCATATTCATGGCATATTTGGCAATGGAAAGGTAAAGGCTCATAGTTTAACTATTGTACCCAGGACGATGAGCCAAGATAAATTTCCAAATAATCTTGCAATGGGTTATTCAAATCAATTTCAACACAAATGCAGGAAAAAGAAATAACCTTTTTTTCAAGGGATTGATGTGCAATGGTAGCAGACATCCCCGGAAAAGTAGCTATCTGGCACAGAATGTCCTCTCTCAAAAACTCAAGAGGCAAGTGCGGCAAGAAAACCCACATAGGAACCCTTAAATGGAGATCCTCCACAGAATTGAACCATGTATGCCAAGGTTTGACAAACAACCTGACTCAGTTGTAAAAATATGGGCTACCCTCAAAGATGTGATCCTGATCAGACATGCAAGAGAATACCACCATGAAGTAGCTATTCCCTACTAGCATAATGTCCATATCGCCTTCTATTTTCCATGAGCGAAGGATCCAGGATTCAAGAGAAAACAAAGAGATTTAGATCCAAAGAAACTTGTAGATCAAAGCATGCTCAGTCCAATACTCGATATCTTCCAAAAGTTCCTCTGGAGGAATGACAAGAATAGGGCAATCTTGACTACGAGGTAAACACCCACTAACCTTTTTTAACTTCAAGCTCTCCCCAATTAAGCTTGCAGTTGCAAACTAATCCCAGAAGAAGATCCATCAGAAGCCATAACCCTAACAATCATCAAAGTAGAGGTAGATCCACATGAAGCCATCCGAACAAAGAGCTGGGAGCACCCTTGCAAGTGTTGTACACCAATATTCCACACACCAAAACCCCAGCCCCAATAGAAAACACAAGCAAGAGAAAGAAGATAGAGATAGAGACGGGGCTCTGTAAAACCCCACTCACAGCAGACGATAGCAGGAAACAAACCCACTCCACGTAAATGCAGCACAATAGAAAAAAAGAGCTAGGGCACGGAGGCCCTAGCTCATGCCCAACCTCCTCTTAGTGTGCATCGTCTGTAGCACACTGTGGGATTTCCAACTGTAGTCGAATCTAAAACACACCGTTTGAATAGTTTTTGAAAGAAATTAATGAAAATTAGATAAGTTTTTAACAGATGGTTCTAAATAATCGTTCTTCTTCCCGGTGAGAGGTAAATATGGAAAATGTTTTCACTATTCTTTTCAAGGGTAAACATCTTTAATTTTTAGCCTGGGATTTTCTCAAATCAACCAAATGGTTAAGGGTTTGTAAGACACATGTTTTGTTTCTATTCTATGTTTATTATGTTAAGGTTGAGTAATTGTTTTCTAACCCTACTCTGTAATTATCATATTCCTGTTGAGGGTTTTGGTATGAAATGTTGGTATGAACCCTAGTACGAGTCATATGCTTTGTTAAATTTTTATTTAAAAGACTTTTTGTTATTGTCACTCTATAGTTTTATGTTTTTGAAGGTTTGAAACTCCTGTTAAACCAAAGCTCAAATGTAAGTTACATGTTTTTCTTTCTTTCATACTCGAGTTCATTTAATCATCATGTGTTAAGGGTTTTGGAAAAATAAGTTGCAATTGGGAAGATACACCTGTGATTAGTTCTAAGAATTTTGAAAGAATTATCAGACATAGTTTTTTAGTTTCTTATGGAATTTTTGATTCAGTTGTGAAAAGAAAACATTTTTATATCCAATTTTGAAAATATAGTACAATGTGTAAGAATAGTGTGCACAAAAGAAAAACATTTTCATTTGACAGTGTGTGTATACACACTTATTGTTAGGTTCTATACTATGATAAGAGTCACCTTTTTAGTGATGTAAAAATGAAATATTATTGAGAGTTTGATTCTTTTGATATTGTGATGCATTGTTTGTAAATATAGTATATCATTGTGTATATAAAAACTATATACAATGATGTTTTGTAGTAACTTTTTCTTTTGAAACTCAAGTGATGTGAGTTTAGAAGATGTTATGTAATGAAATAGAGGTTGTACTTTGTATGATTCAAATAGTAACTTTGAAAGACATTGTAAGTCTAGTAAGAACTTGTAAAAGGCTAGTGAGGCACATATTGCCAATTAGGCATCTATTAGCTAGTGAGGCTTTTGAAATTGTCAGTGAGACATTGTCAAGAAGAATATTTTAGTTAAGCTAGTGAGGAAAATTAGCGAGTGATTTTATTCCCCTAGAGCGAGTGAAGACACATATTATGTTACATTTCTTGTATGCTCTTGTTTATATTATCATCTGCACTATTTAGTTTTCATATAACTTAAATGTGTAAAAGTTTGCAAAAATACTTCAAAAGGTTAAAATAGCCTATGATCACCGATTCGGCCCCCCACCCCTCTTAGTGATCAGGGTACTCTAAAAAGTTATATCTACCCTTCACCATGGAAATGTTATGCAAATTTTTGAGATAAACATGCTAGAAAAGAGATATATTGACAAACAAACAAATTGGTCTGTTGAATTTTACGGTGATCAACATACAAATAAGGAAACAAATTTTATTAACAATATGAAAAGTATCAGTTTCTTGATTCATGATGGCATACCATGATATGTAGCCTATGTGAATATTAGTAGTAAACAACAAGTAGTGAAGAAAATCATTTGTCACTATCACAGAAATGCATGTGACTCTCCTTTGTTTATGATAATTCAAAGGACAATGGGAACATACAAATCTCATGTGATAGCTATTATAACTCAAACATTTCTGAATGCTTCATTTCCAAACCAATATCCACTACTTCTAGTTGCACCAACAGGGGTTACTATATTTAATATTGGAGCATCAACCATTCATTCTGAGTTGTGAATTCCAATCAAAGACTTCAAGGAGCTTAAGGGAAGAAGACTAGCAAGCTTCCAAGAAGAAATGCAGCATGTAAAGTACATATTGATTTATGAAATGAGCTTTATAGTGGAAAGGTTGATTAAAAACATTGATTGCATATTATACCAAGCTTCCCCAACGTGATCAAGTCAAAAATTTGCAGGTATGCTTCCGAAACAATCCAACTATATGTGATTCTATGTATATTGGCAATATTCACTACACATACCCATACCAATATGTTATTTTCCATACATGAAAACTTACACATTTCCTTATTTACAATAATTTTTAGGAATATCAATAATTATGGTGGGAGACCTCGCACAAATATCATATGTTATTGACAAACCACCATACCAAAGTATAAGAAGAGAAAAGATTCTATTGAAAGAATTCAATATAGTTGTTACATTAGATCATATCTTTAGATAAGATGGATAGAGCAGTGATCAAGAAAGATTCTGTGAATTACTTGTAAATATTAGAGATGTGAAGCCTACCATAGATGACCCGATTGTACTTATGACACAATCTCATAAAAGAATAGACATATCAAGGAATAAAAAATTTGTCAATGTTGTACATCTATTTGCAACCAATCATAATGTACATTGCCATAATAAGAAAAAATTGCATGCATTAAGTAATCAAATTGCGCATAACATTACAACAAGTACAAGTTTTATAGTCTTTGAATGAGGCCCAGATGATGAACTTGATTTTGAATTATTATTATGAAATAATCCAAGGGTGATGCTAACATGTAATATATTGATAAAAGTAGGACTTGTTAATGAAGCTCTAGGTTTTTTTTTGGTTTTTTTTTTGGTTTTTTTTTTTTTTTTTTTTCCAAAAAATTAAGTATAGACTTGGAACTACACCTCCCCCACCTCAGCTTATGTATTGGTAACATTTGAAAACTACTTGAGGATATCTTATGATGATCACATTCCACTAATAGGTCCTATTCCAACCATTAAAAAAGGAAACAATACACAAATACAACTATGTATTTCTTGGGCTCTTACAATACACAAGTCTCAAGGATTAACTCTTGACAAGACCAATTTTGATATATGACCTACAAAAATGATAGGCCTCACTTTTTTCATAGTATCACATGCCAATTCATTGCCAGGATTACGCATAATGAAAAAATAAAAGAAGGGAAACATGTTAAAAGTAGGAAAGATGAAGAAGCAAGGTTAAAATGATTGGAAAGGTATTAATGTACAAATTTTCTCTTCTGTATGATCCCACTTCCCATGATCAATAATACTTTTCTACTTTTCTAGTCTATAATAGCTCGACAAAGGCCTCATAATTTATTTATAAAAGATTTGGGTTTATAAATGGGTTCTAATGCGCTAACAATTAATTATGATATGCATGCACATTTTAACATATATCTAATATAAGTCTTTCAAATTTTGTGAAAACTGACTTTTGACAAAGCAAGTTCATATTTACAGTGACATACAATTTAAAAGACATATCTAAATAAAGAAAATCATAAATATTTATCACAAAATGTAGGATGATTTGAACGTTGTCAAAATTTCATTGGTATTCAATTGATTGCATTAAATTAAATGTTACAAAATCTTCAATGCTATTAATTTTGTGAACTTATTACAAGACCCATTGTTGATGATTTGAAAGTATTGGAGACCGGAACAACCAACTCACATCTAATAGTAATACAAATCTTACTGCTATAATGAAAAACACACATAATTTGATTAATCCTTGTGCTCTTTTTAAAAAATCATGAAATTATTATTTATTTACTATTGTTATTAATTTTATTTAAATATATAAGCAAGTTGGTTATTTACCATTTTTGGCATTTAATTTTTGTATAATATTAAAAAATACTAATGTGTTGCAGATATAATGGATGACAAAAGAGAAAAGGACTTATGGGAAGAATTTCCTGAGCAATTATTGTATATGATTTTAGCAAAATTGTCTACCATTAAATTCCTTACAAGAATGAAATTGGTTTGTAAATCATGGAACAACATACTCATCTCACATGCTTCACTAAGAATATTTCTCCCATACCATTCAAAAAGAACATGTGTATTTTTATTATACATTTTTCCATTTGAATCAAAATGCATAAAATGATGGATCATAGAGGGTGAGATAGATTTCTATAGTGTCTATTATGTTAAATTTCCTAACGACAACAAGTGCATAGAGGTTGTCTCAGACACTATCTACTTATGCTCAAAATGGATAAAGTACTTTGATTCCAATTTATATATACAATACATCAAACACAACAACCCCATCTTGGAGACAAGTGGATGATATAATAGGAATGACAACTACTATATGTGTCGATTTCATGGTAGTAGGATTCGATTCTACTGTGAACCAAATTCTACAGTTTATTGGAAAATACTATGGAAACTATAATGGTAGATTCTATATTGAATTTTATGAAACTGATACAGACTCGTGGAGATAGAAAAATATTGATAATGCTTACTATCCTATGGGAAAAATGGTTTTACAACAATGGAAGGTTGTGTTAGATGAGAAATTTTACAAACAACAATGATGTTATTGAGTTCAACTATGTAGAAACAACTTGGATGATAATTATGTCACTTGCATAGTACAATACAAAGTATGCATCAATAACAAAATTCCCAACTGAAGAAGCCAAAATACAAGCTTACAAAAATTATTATGATGTTATGGTCCATTGGAAGAGTTTTAGCACTTATTGGGAGTTGGTTGGATATGAAAACATGGAAGTTACAAAAAGAACAAATACAAGGTCAAGAAATAAATATACAGTCACCCATACATATAAATTTTCCAAACAAAATATATAAGATGACAATGAATAGCGATAAATGCATACTCATTGTCGGAGAACATGTATCATTATACAATAGTAAAGGAAGACTAATTTGAATTATACAATTAGAAAACTTTGATAAAAAACTCCATCACACCAATAATTATTCAAACTATATTCTATTATTTGTAATGCCAACACATTCCAAGAATATATGGTGTACAGAATGACATTAATTGTAACAACTATGATCTATTGCACTATGTACAACCTTTTAAATTCATGTTTGTTGTGAAATTATTTTTGAAGAACATTCAAATGAAGGGTTTGTTGATCCTAACAAGAGGAACAAGGTTTGTAAACTACACAAAACCTTGTATAGATTAAAACAAGCACCGAGAGCATCATATGAAAGACGTCACTCTTATCTCAATAGTATTAGATTTCTTAGAACAAGTGAAAACAATATTCTATATTTGAAAGGAGATACTGATGATAAGATTTTGATTACTGAGATATTTGTTGATGATGTCATATTTGGAGGTAATGATATGCTATCCAAGTCATTTGGTGATGAAATGAGAAAAGAATTTTAAACGTCAATGTTTGGAGAGATCAAATTTTTTCTTGGTCTACAAATTCTACAATAGGATGAAGGCATCTACATCACATAATCAAAATACATCAAAGAAGTTCTGAAGATATTCAAGATGGAGGACTCCAAACTAGTTGTAGCACCTATGGCAACTAGATGCAAATTGACAAAGGAAGACAAGACAACCAAGGTAAATCATGCCTTATATAGATCTATGATTGGTAAAATAATGTATGTTGTACACACTAGACTTGATATAGCACATGCAATTGGTATAGTTGCAAGATTCTCTGCTAACCCTAAAGAATCACATATGACTACTATCAAAAGAAATTTTTAGATATCTAAAGAATACTGAAGACTATGGTTTGTGGTACAGTAAAGAAGACAAATTTGAGCTACAAGTTTATATTTATGTTGATTGGGCTGGAAACATAGATGATAGAAAGAGCACTATAGGAGGAGTATTCTTTATGGGTGACAGACTTGTCACATGGATAAGTAAAAAGAAAGGATGCATATCTCAATCAACTGTAGAAGAAGAACATGTAGCTACTACTACAAATTACTCTAACATTGCATGCATAAAGCTATTGCTAAAAGGTATGAATGAGGAAATTTTTTACCTATTAATTATCTATTGTGATAATACAAGTGCTATAAACATTTCAAAAAACCCTGTGATGCATGCTAAGACAAAGCACATATCTATTAAGTATCATTACTTGAGGGAACAAGAACAAGAGAAATAGGTAATATTGGAATATGTACAATCCAATGAACAACTAGTAGACATATTCACAAAACCATCACCAAAAGATACATTTGAATAATAGAGGAATAGACTAGGGGTTCATCCCTTGTCTACTGGTCACTAAGATGACTAGGAGGTTGCATCAGCCTACACATTATCATCAGATTAATCATGTTGATGCAAGCTGAGATATGGAATGTGTGTATGTATAATTCATACTTTCATGAAATAAAGGTGCTATATATCAATTCTATGGAAACAAATAATACAATTTAATCTAAGAATTGAAAAATAGAGCATTCAACATCTCATGGATCTCTAAGTAAGCTTTTCTAATAGAGCTCTTAGCCTTAATATCTACTAGTGACAATCCTAGAATGAGAAATTGATTATGATATGGTTAATCTAGCTCAAATTCCCTCCATTGCGATGATACTTGATTTAAATTCTCTCCAAAATGCTATCAATTATGCTCAATTTTCTATAAAATTCTCTCAATTTTCTATGAAATGACTATAATAAGGATGCTTTGCATTCAAATTTTCTAGGATCCCTTATGCTCTCAAAATGGCTTCTATTTATAGGATTTTCCCAAGTGCACGGGGTGGAGTTACTTGATCATGATTAAGCCTTGGTTGTGTGAAAGGATTTGAGAGGGTTTCAAATGGGGGGAAAATTTAAATGATTGTCTCAAAGGTTTGGACAAAGGGACAAATTTGAGTGTTTAAGATTTAAAGTTCAAAATGAGTGATCGAGATTGCAAATTAGGAGTGATCCATGTAATTTGTGTTCTCAATTCTCATTGGTTTCTCAAATTCATGTTGAAGGATATTAGGATTTATTAAATTCAATAAATTAATTAAATTAGCCATGTAGGAGAATAGGTTCAATTTGATTTTTTGATTTAAACTATATAATTAATTGATTAAAAATCAATTATATAGTTTGATTGATCTGTTTAAGCTTATATTTGATCATTTGATGTTATTATTTATTTAATCCTTTGATTTAAATGATTTTTTTCCCAATTTTATTGATAAATGTCCATTTGAAATTGATTTAGTCCACTTTGATGAGATTTAGAGCATTTGGATGAGATTTGCAGATTTGAATGATAATAGAACACCTGCCCAGTTTTAGGTGTCTACTAATGCCCCTCTTTGAATTGATGTGCAAAGTACATTGATTCAAATAAAATTGCATGTCCTAATCATTTATTTGATGCTTGGTTGATTGATTGATACAAAGGTTGACTAACTGATAACCTGATTTGAAACCCTGATCTGATAGATTGATTTGATGATAGGATGTTTCCCCTAATGATGAAAAACAAACTCTGATATGACTCGTTGATTTGAATCTTTGATGTGGATATGATGCCCCCTCAGGAAATGAATCGAGATGATTTTTGGATGATTTGGTTGAGTTTGGGAAATTGAGATTCATTTCCTGATAAAATCAATTTGAAAATGCCTTGGTTATGAGAGAATTTGATGCCAATAGGTATTATTGAGAAAATTTTGTTGATTTTTTAGAGATGTTGATTATCTTTGGATGGCACTTGATGTCAGTCAGAATCACTTGGTTGATGTTGTATTGATGTCAATTGTATAGGATAGGTAGATTGATGGATTGAATGGCTAAACTAATAATTTTCTCTCAAGATCTAGAGAGACAAACAAATGGATTGATTTTCCTTCCTTAAGATCTAGATTTAAGAAATTTTATGTGCTCAAGAGGAGAAAATGGATGATAGGATAAATGATTGACTTGAAAAGATCAATTGGATGATTTGACTGATTGATATTTCATTTGATTGGATTTGATGGGAAGATTAATGATGGGAGGCTAATAGATAGGGTCATTTGATATGATTTAGGTGCAAATGTAGGTATAGGTAATGAAGAGAATTAGGTTTCCCCTAAATGATCAGATGGCAATGTTAGTAATAACTAAGAGGGGGGGGTGAATCAGTGGCCTCAAAAATCTATCCTTCAAACTTAACCACCAATCAATAAACCTCAGATTATTATGTCCCTACAAGATGTATGCCATGAAATACTATTATTGATTAACTATCTATCGGTTTTCTCTATCAATCCTTATTCTTTCTTGATTACCGATAAGCAATATAACTATTTACTGAAACTCAGTAAATAAGCAGAGTATACCGATCAATCCAGTATTACTATGTAAGATACAAAATTGTAAAGAAATGAATCATACACACATAACACATGAATTATTAGTGTAAAAACCATGTTAAGGGAAAAACCACTGGGATTGGTATGCCAAATTTTCACTCTTGATCTAAAGTGAGCTCTATTAGGAGTCAACCCTGTTAAAGTTTACAAACACACGGTTAATTGTGACCTTGTTAGAGGATTTTATACATAGAGGTTGTCACTTAGTATCGAGCATCTATTGCTACCATCCATGAATCATCCTCCTTATTAGACTATCAATAGGTATCGGGAAAATCCAATGCTACTTTCATGAATCAACCTTTTTGGCACTCCTTGGGATGTACCTCAATATATAGAAGACTGTTAAGTCCTGCTCACTTAAGAGACTTGATGCTTCAATGGTTAAACTGAAATAGTATGACCTGTTCATATTGCAACTTTGAATTGCATATTTTTAGATCTATTTAAGTACATTACCTCTCTAATCAATGTATCAATTCAATCCTTTGTGCTCCATTACTTTCTTCTCTGTGATGATGTGCTCACTGTTCGTCAGTGCCTATAGAATTCCTTATCTCTCCTTCAGATTGATTGATTAGGACTGTATGAAGTCATACTTCATCAGTTTCTCTTCAGCATCCTCTTTCTATTCACTCCCATTAATCCCATTTGTAAATGAATTAAGCTTGTCTCTTATATAGACATGATATTCATTATTTCTTGATTCTTGATTCTTGGCGTGAAAAAAAATCTAGCCAATTAGGTTTAAAGCTTAACTCCTAATTTGTCTTGAAGTTATATTCTTTTCAACTGTACAAATCATATTTAAATCAATCACTTATTTCTAGTCGAATAAAACAAAGAAAACAACCAGTTAAGTCTATCTTTAGCTCTTGCCAGCTAGATATTTTATCATTTTCTAAACTCTCTATTCCGTCAATCACCTCTACACTTATTCATTGGTGACAACTGGCAGTTCTATCGGTGTGACTCCAGTTAGCTTCGCGATCTCTATCTGTCAGGAAACTCTAGTTTTAGCTTGTTGGGCATCTTGTGATTTTTCTTCATCGGGCAACATTATCTTCTAATTGTCGGGTATCACTGTGACTATTCTTCTTTGCCTTTACCATTGGTATGCATTCCATTGGTGTTGTTTGTCACTTAGTGAATACTTGACTTTTATGCATTTCTGAAAGCATAACCTTTATTCCTTTGGTTCTTTGAAGTCTTTGGCATTATGTACATGACCGTACAGATGATATTAAGTTGACATCAATGACAATACAATACATTAACTATTTTATTGCCTTTCATTATCTTCAACTTAACATTGTTAAACATTCAATCAATTACATGTCATCAATCTCTCCCTTTGGCATTGATGGCAACATACTATATTATCACACTATACTATTACTAATACAATATGAAATACAGTAGTTGAGATTCAGCAAACTACCAATGTTTTTGTTCTGATAACCGATAAATGTTTGACCATCGATAAGCTTTGTTTTAGCTTAGATTTGATTCTTGCATCTCTCTATCTTCTAATGTGTTGTGTCCTCTCCTTGTGTCAATTTATCTCCCTTGACTATTCTTCTCTTTTGATGTCTTTTTCTCTTTTCAACAACTCTCCCTTTGTATAATCTTTTCATACAATTTCTCTCCCTAAGGATATAATTTCTCCCTGTTGGAGTAATGTGATAGTGGATAATATCTTTTCCTAGAAAGATATGATAATATGGATAATTTCTCTCCCTTTGACAACAATTCCAAACAAATATTTTACAAATATCTGACATTCATGTCAAACAATCATTTCTTTCCATCCATAATATATTCCTTGAATTTCCCTTATCTATCAGCAATACAACAATATGCTCTGGTGCTCAGTGAAGATATATACCTGTTTGTATATAGATGTAGCTTTGAAGTTCATATTTTTGCTTGCATCAATATTAATGATATTTTGATTATATGTAGGCTAATGCAGCCTTCAGTCATTTTACTGACTGGTAGACAAGGGTTTGACCCCTAGTTTCTTTCTCAAGTACTCGAATGTATACTTGGGCAGTGGCTTGGTGAAGATATCAGCTAATTGTTCTTTGGATTGCACATACTCAAGTGTCACTTCATTTTCTTGAACTTGTTCTCTCAAATAATGATACTTGATGGCAACATGTTTAGTTTTGGAATGCATGACTAGATTCTTGGAAATTTTTATTGCATTGGTGTTGTCACAATAGATAATTACTGGTTCTAAGATCTTCATATGCATACCTTCTAGTAACTGTTTGATTCATGCAATATTTGAGCAATTTGCAGTAGCAGCAACATACTCTACTTCTACAATAGACTAAGAGATGCATCCTTGCTTTTTTCTAATCCATGTGACAAGTCTCTCACCCATAAAGAATGCTCCTCTAGTTGTGTTGTTCCAGTCATCAAGATTTCTAGCCCAATCAGCGTCGGTAAACACCTTAAGTTCAAATTTTCCTTCTCTTCTATACCATAAGCCATAGTCTTTAGTATTATTTAGATAACTTAAAATCCTTTTCACAACAGTCATATGTGATTCCCTGGGGTTAGCAAAAAATCTAGCAACTATTCCTATTGCATGTGCAATATCTGGTTTTGTGTGTACAACATACATGAGTTTTCTAATCATTGATCTATACAAAGTCTGATTTACCTCTTTTGTCTTGTCCTCCTTTATCAACTTACATCTAGTAACCATTGGTGTTCCAACTAGTTTGGATTCTTCCATCTTGAATATTTTTAGGACCTCTTTAATGCATTTGGACTATGTAATGAAAATACCTTCACTTTGTTGAACAATTTGTAGACCAAGAAAGAACTTGATCTCTCCAAACATAGACATCTCAAAATATTTTCTCATCTCATTAGCAAATGATTTGCATAGCATATCATTTCCTCCAAATATGATGTCATCAAAAAATATTTCAGCAATCAAAGTGTTAGCATCAGTATCTTCCTTCAAATAAAGATTATTGTTTTCACTAGTCCTTACAAATCCAATACTTATAAGATAGGAATGAAGTCATTCATACCAGGATCTAGGAGCTTGTTTCAATCCATACAAGGCTTTGTGAAGTCTACATACCATGTTTCTCTTGTCTGGATCGACAAACCCTTATGGTTTCTCAATGTATACCTCTTCTTCAAGTATTCCATTCAGGAATGCGGACTTGACATCCATTTGATATACCTTGAATCCTTTATATGCAGCATAAGAAAGTAGTATTCTTAGATCTTCTAGCCTAGAAATGGGTGCAAAGGTCTCTCCATAGTCTATACCTTCCTCTTGTGCATACCCCTTGCATACTAGTCTTTCTTTGTTTCTTGGGACTTCTCCATTCTCATTCAGCTTATTCCTAAATATCCATTTTGTACCGATGACATTCTTGTCATCTGGTCTTGGCACAAGTGACCATTTCTTGTTCTTTTCAATCTTCTCAATCTCATCATTCATAGCACTTATCCATTCTTCATTATCAAGTGTAGCATTGATAGATTTTGGCTCAAACTCACAAATTAAACAATTTGAGTTTAAAGACTTATTTCTTATTCTTGTACCAGCTTTCTTATCTCCTATGATTTGGATCTCTAGATGGTTCCTTCTTACATATCTTGTAAGTATAGGTACATCTCTTTATGTATCAGCTTGATCATCATTTTGATCTTCATTCTATTCTTCATCACCTTGCACATCATTTTGATCATCATCCTGACTGTCGATAATTGCAGTCTGACCGTCGGTTGCAACATTCTGTTGTTCTAGAATTAAGCACTGTTGCTCGGGTAGAGTGTTGAGTTCTTCATAGTATACAAACTTTTTGTAGTCCTCTGGTTATTTTGTACTTTCCAGCTTATTCTTTTCTACAAATTCATCTATCTTTGCATTTGCACTTTCAACAATTTTGTTAGAAGCCTTGATAAGACATTTATAATCTTTTCTCTTGGTGGAATACCCTAGAAAGATTCCTTCATCACTTTGGCATAAATATTTCCATTTCTATCATCCTTTAGGATATAACATTGACTACCAAATATTTTTAAGTAACTTACATTGGGTGTTTTACCATACCATAGCTCATAAGGTGTCTTCTTTGTGTCCTTCTTCAATTATACTTTGTTCAATGTGTAGACATCAGTACTGACAACTTCCCTCCAGAAGATTTGGGTGATGCCTTTCTCTATCATCAGTGTTCAGGCACAATCAACTATTGATCTGTTCCTTCTCTCAGCAATCCCATTTTGTTGTGGTGTTCTTGGTGCAGAAACCTATCTTTTTATACCATGCTCATTATAGAAATTAGTGAATTCATCTAATATAAATCCTCCTCCTCTATCTGATCTTAATCATTTTAGATTCTTAGCACTTTGTTTTTCTACCATAGCCTTATACCATTTAAACATCTTGAATGCTTCAGATTTATCTTTCGTAAACATAACTATCATCATTCTAGAGTAATCATCAATAAAGAGAATAAAATATCTATCTCCATTAATAACTCTTTGTCCTCATTGGTCCACATAGATTAGCATGGACTTATTCTAGAATATCTTCAGATGTATGGGTTTTAATTTTGAAACTAGACTTTTCCATCTTACCTTTTTGACAATTCTTGTACATGATGTTGTCGGGCTTTGTCATCGTCAGTAAGCCTCTTACATTTCTCCTTCTTCTTATTTTCACCATGTTGTCAAAATTCACAGGACACAATATTTTGTGCCACAACCATATGTATTTGTTTTTAGTCATTAAGACAGTGGTGTTAGTATCATTCAGATAGAATAAGTTACCTTTTGTTTGTTCACCGGTAGCAATCAATCTTCCTGATTCATTGAAGATCTTTGCCTTCTTATTTTGAAATGCTACTCTGTGTCCTAAATTATTTAGTTGAGAAACACTCAACAAATTATAATTCAATCCTTTTAACCAATAAGCATTTTCACATTTAATCAGGTTATTTGACATTATTGTTCCTTTACCTTCAACTGGACAAGGTGTATCATTACCCATTCTTACTATACCACCATTATAATACTCAAAAGTGTTAAAATTTTCTTTGTCACTGGTCATGTGGTGAGTGCAGCCACTATCTATAATACAGATGTCATTCTTGCTAACCTTAGATATGAGTGAAGTTTCTACATACCTTTCATCTTCATCTAAATCATCTTTCACATCTACAAATACCATCTTGATGTCTTCATCAGGTTCAGTGTCAGTATCTTCATCTTTGCAAGAAGCTAGGTAGTTGGTTTTCTTGCCTTTGTCCTTGTAGTCTCAGGTATCTCTTCTTTCTGATTGTCAGTAAATTTTGTAATATTTCTTATCACCTATGTCAGATTTTTTCTCAAAAGATTTGTCATTACTTCTATCATCTTTTCTTCTATTAGGACATGTTGCAGCAAAGTGTCCAATCTCTTTACAATTAAAGCATACAAGTGGTAACTTGCTTTTGTATTTACCTTTTCCTCTCTACATTCTTCTAGCCATAAGTGATTTTATTTCATCTAGATCTTCTTCTTCACTTTCACTTTCACTTTCACTTTCACTATCTCTTCTAGATATGTGTCTATGACTTGATTTTCTTATTCTCATAGAAGAATTAAATGCAGAGTCTAAGTCTAGTAAGACACTATTATCAAAGTTATTCATCTCAAATGAAATTAGTCTACCAATTAAACTATCAAGAGTAACTGTATTGTTTTCTACTACTCTCATTTCTTGAATGGAAGAAACTCTAATAGCATATACATGCAGTAAAGTTCTTAAGATTTTACTTACCACTTTCTCCTCTTCAAGTGTACCTCCAACTCCTCATATAGCATTGACTACTTCTTTTATTCTTGTTTTGTACGGTGTGATTTTTTCTCCTTCTTTCATTCTGAGATCATCAAACTTTCCTCTAAGGCTTTCTTCCTTGGCTCTCAGAACATTTGTATCACCTCCATGTACAAGCTTCAGCTTGTCCCACATCTTCTTTGCAGTTTTGTAATCTTTGACATCTTCAAATTCAGCATCAGAGAGTGAGGAAGAAATCTCTATAACCATGTAGTTGTGCTCATTCTTCTCTCTCAATTGATCTACTGTCAATACTATTGTGGGAAACACATATTTAGTATCTAGGAATTGAGTAACATCATTACCAATACCTGATAAGTGGAGTCTTATCCTTCTTTTCTATGAAGCAAAGTTGTCTTTGTACAACTTGGGTAGATCTCATCTATTCATCTTGTGATCTTTGACTTAGGTCTTGAAACCTTACTTTCTAAGAACACAAGCTCTGATACCAATTGTTAATAATAATTGAGAGGGGGGGTGAATCATTGGCCTCAAAAATATATCCTTCAAACTTAACCACCACTCAATAAACCTCAGATTATTATGTCCCTACAAGATGCATTCCATGAAATACTATTATTGATTAACTATTTGTCGATTTGCTCTGTCAATCCTTATTCTTTCTTGATTATCAATAAGCAGTATAACTATTTATTGAAACTGCGTAAATAAGCAGAGTATATCGACCAATCCAATGTTTACTATGTAAGATACAAAATTGTAAAGAAATGAATCATACACACATAAAAAATGAATTTTTAATGTGGAAACCTTGTTAAGGGAAAAACCACTGGGACCGGTACCCCAAATTTTCACTCTTCAGAAGTGAGCCCTATTAGGAGCCAACCCTGTTAAGGGTTACAAACACATGGTTAAGTCCGACCTTGTTAAAGGATTTTATACATAGAGTTTTTCACTTAGTATCGGGCATCTATTGCTACCATCCTTGAATCAACCTCCTTCTTAGACTATCAATGGGTATCTAGCAAATCCCATGCTACTTTCATGAATCAACCTTTTTTGTACTCCTTGGGATGTACCTCAATATATAGAAGACTGTTAAGTCCTGCTCAGTTAAGAGACTTGATGCTTCAATGGTTAAAATGAAACACTATGACCTGTTCATATTGCAACTTTGAATTGCAGATTTTTAGATCTATTTAAGTACATTATCTCTCTAATCAATGTATCAATTCAATCCTTTGTGCTCCATTAATTTCTACTTTGTGATTCTGTGCTCACTGTTTGTCGGTGTCTACAGAATTCTTTAGCTCTCCTTTAGCTTGATTGATCAGGACTGTATGAAGTTATTCTTCATCAGTTTCTCTTCAGCATCCTCTTTCTATTCACTCCCCTTAATCCCATTCATAAATGAATTAATCTTTTCTCTTATATATACATGATATTCACCATTTCTTGATTATTGATTCTTGGCATGAAAAACAATCCAGCCAATTATATTTAAAGCATAACTCCTAATTTGTCTCTGTAGGCATACTTCTAGTCCCAAAATTTTTGAACTTTTAAAGTTTCCTCCCATGGGAGATTTCCCACAACATTCTTGGATTTTCCTCTAACATGTCACTATGAAGGATGAATATTAAAGTTTTGATATGTAGACACAAAATCCATGTTCAAAAAGTTTAGAATTCAAGTTCATTGCCTCATTTCAGAATTACAATTTCAGTTTGAAAAGAGAAGAAGAATTGGAATTGGCATTGGGATACAAAAGTGGAATTCGAAAACATAATTTTCATTGGAATGAAAAAGTGGAATTGGGATGTAGAAGCGGAAAATGAGAAATTTACTGTGCATTTCTCCTTCCAAAGGTAAAAATCTACCATGAATGAATTGGAGCATTCCATGACTAGTGAGCTGATAGCAAAGAAGAAAAATTTCTTGTTAGTCATTTACAAAGTATAGCTATTACTAGAATGTGAAAATCTCACCTGCAACAAATAAGTGGAAAATTGAGAACTTGATGCACTTTTCGACCTTCATTTGGGATTTTTCGCAAGGAGAATCCAAGTTGCAAATTTTTTCCAAGGCATTGGAAGAAATTTCTCCCAAGTCTCAATAATTAGCAGGAGTCCTTCACCAGATATGGCTTCACTTATTTTGCTAATGGAATGCCGAGGCACTTGGCACATTAAATGTTGATAGAAGCATGATGAAGATAAATTATGAAGAACCCAAACAAAGCTTTCAAATGTTTAATCAAATTCATCAGAATGAGATGCATCAGCATAAGACAAATGGGTTGAAGGTGAAAATGGAGAAGTTAATTTGTGATTCTACAAACCAATGACCATAGAAGCATTTAATGCATTAGCTAATCCTCCTCTTTTGGTTGAACAAAAGAGACACCGAATTAGAAAATACCAATGCTACCATGAACAGAATGAGGAAGTGATAAATAGAAATTAAAAGTGTCTACCAGTGAATTGTTGACATAATTTCAAATAAAAAACACATCAAGTTCACCTATGAAGCTTGACCCATGATCCATAGGGTGCCTACCATGTGGAAATCTCTTGAGGCTTAGGTTTGATATGATTCCAAGATAATCGATCGCCATTCCCAAAATTTCATGTATATCCTGCACTGAGCACATTGAAGTCAAGAATACAGTGTATCTGGTGTATAAATCTAAATAGTGATGATATTGAGCATGAAAATTGAGAAGATGACTGACACTTCACAGTGAGCCAGATATGGAAATTATACTATTGGTGACCCTCCTCTGCAAAAAAAGGACAAAGAGTTGAAAAATGGACAGCGCATATCATATGGAAATGTCCAAAGTGGAAGTCGAATGATAAAATCCCAAAAGTAAAAATAGAGTATGTAAGGCACTGCCGAGTCTCGATGCTTAGACTAAGGATGTTCATTGAAATAGGGAGATCGAGCACCAATGAGGAAGGAATTTTTGAAAAATGCTAAGATGAGATGGTAAAATCTGATGGTGAAGAAAAAGGATAAAATTCTGACCCCTGATTCAAAATCAAAATCTATATACAACAGAATTGTAGATGCCACATTGAGTGAAGATTTATTGAAGTTCCTAATCGCTCTACATGGATATAAGCTAATATTTGGGCTTCTGGTCCCACTTTTCAAGTTAAAAAGTGGTCGAGTTCATGAGTGAAGAGCAATGATCCTCTTCACTTCCATCATAGAAAATCTCATCACTTGGCTTTGATCTGGTTTGAGTAACTTAGTTGACTCGTTATCCCATGACATTTTTGTACAAAAGTTCTCTCACAGATGAAGAGTGTGATCATCTCATAGCATCTTTGAGGGACAAGTTAGAGAAGTCCATTGTTGTAGACAATGACCACTAAGGAATCAATGTGCTAATCCCAATGACCTACCTCCAATGTTAGATAGCTCAAAGCATCCAAGAATAGTTTAGAATGGAGACTATGTGTCAACCATGTTGCCACTTTTCATATCTAACAGTATGATATTACTAATGAACTCACCAATTCATAAGGATCTTCAAAGAACAGAGACATTGGAAGTCAATTGCAATAGGGGATGGAGTAGTAATGGTGATGCAAGAAATAGATGGTAATGCAAATAGCATTTGTGCATTTAAAAATATCAAAATGATGCATAATGAAGACAAGGTGAAGATGAAGGAAGAACATAGGAGAAGTCTTGAACTATTCAATGGTCAATTTGTAAATTCCCATTAGATGCCTGCAGCAACCCAAAACAAGAGATTTTAAGACTTAAAGACCCGATCACTCCCAGATTGAAGGCACAGGCGTAGTGACCCTCATATCAGCCAGACTAAAGAAATAGGAGATCTTTCAAAAAATGAGATGGGTCATAAATGTTTGAAATATGTTCGAAAAGATAAAAATTGATCAATAGTATAGAGCTATCCAATTTTGATAGAAGCTAAATATGTTTGTGACCTGAGAAATGATCAAATACAAGTGGGTTAATTGACATCAGACTTAGAGATTGGATTGCGAGTGGCATGTGCTTGGAGAAGCAAAATTTCTTAGCAAAGACAGCTAATCAAAAACTAGAGTAACCCACGGCTGTGATCACACATGAAGAACCAATACCGTCAATGCATAGTCACTATTGATTTGTCACTCAATAGAACACGTGGCGGATTGAGAAATTGCCTTCACATGGAGATTGAAAAGAATCACACCTATAATTGAAAGCACAAAGATAGAGCTTGATCTACCTCCCTTCATTTTCATACATGCGGAAGCCCATGTCAGATTATTAATAGTATCTGTCTAGGGTAAGAGAAGATATGGATCTTCTAAGTAAAGACACATATGAGACAAAAATTATATATCCACTTGATACTCTTTGCCACTAGTCGCATGCCAAGCCATATTGTCAAATTGAAGGTGCCATTAAAAATGCATTCTTGATCTTTTCAATATTAAGAAGATATGTTTAATATAAAGGAATGTTCATGAAGGGAAGAAAAGGGGAGAATCTCATGCAAAAGGAAACTTAAGAAGGCTCCAGAAGGAAGAGATTATTTCATTAAAAAAGGGATTTAATTGTGCTTTTAAAAGAGGAGTATATTTTTAAGAAACATTTACAACAAGAAATGAAAAGGCATCAAAGGCCAAGTGTCCAAGAAATAAGAGTCAGTTACAAAATTGAAAGGGCAGTTGCATAACTGAAGGGTCATGAGGAATTATTAGAAAAAGCTATTTATTGTAAACTTTCTTGGAAAAGTGAGGTTATTCTTTTCTACAAAAACTAAGAGTGTTGGAGTAGGGAGAAGATGACATTTAATTCATGCATTTCATTTCATAGCTTAGAGGTTGCTATTTTAGTTTTCTTTGTAATAGATTTGACAATAAGTTGTTAGCAATAGAGATCAGAGCATCATTATTTGTTATGTTCATGACAAAGATAGATCTTCTTTTGAAAAAAAGATTTTGAGGAAGGTTTTTTTGATTATTTTCAATTAGAGAATTTTTTTAGTTGGTTTTGAGCATTATCTTACATCTTAGAGTCAGATAGCGAATGTGTTGTGGATAAGATGTGTTTTCAGCCATATATATTGTAGAAACTGGAATAGTTGATCTTCATTTTCATTTCATTTCATTCTGCATTGTTTTTGCATAACTAACATTCATTCTGCATTACCAATGCCAGAGAGTCATAAGATGTGTGGGTTCTCGAAGTTGGCTAGGTTTAGGTTTGAGTTCACTGCCCGAATTAGTTCTATCTAGGGTTGACTTGGTTTTCCTCTTCCATTCTCAGGTTAAGAACGCACCCAGTTAGTTTAGGAATAAATCAAATTCATTGAATATCATTCATAAGGGAGCTGTACCTTTCAATTCAGAGGAAATATATCAACCTGATGATAGATTATCCAGCTGTTGGTATCTGATCATTTCTTTCAGATTTGGGCATTTGAGAGTTAAATTGGGAAATAACAATTTGTTTACCAATAGATTTTTGGCTACTCTGTCGGGGAAGCGAAAAAAAAGATTAGTGTTGAAGATTGTTTCCTTAGTTTTTATTAATATCTCTGCTAGAGATTGGCGACTCTATTTTGATTCTCATAATTTTTGGTTGAAGAGTCCAGTGATTTCATTTTCAGAATTATTATTATCTCTACTTGCAAGAGATTAGCGACTCTGATTGAAAAAGACCAAGCCCATTAAAGTTGTGAAAAGAGGAAGGTCAGATCCTTCTTTTGTTGAACTTCATCAAATGCATGATCCAGTATTGCGTGATTTGTTTGATGCTTTTAGAGAAAGCATTACTTGTGGGAGAAAAATGAATTTGTGCATTGACAAAGACCATGTACCAGTTATGTTATGGAGAAGTATTTGTGCTAGATTTCACAAGATGAAAGAGCTGGAAGTGAAAATGAAGTTGTTGCAGCATTGCGAGAAAAGAGTGTTGCAGTTAAGTGAAGAATTGAAGGTGGATGATGACAAAGTTTCAGAAGTTCCACATGACCTTGTTTCTTATAATTTTTTAGTCTTGGGTGAAAAAGAGGTTCAGCCAATAAAGAAAACCAGAAATATGCCTACAACTGAAGAGATAAATGCTGAAAGTGATCCAAATCTACAATTTCTTTGGACTGCTTTTAAGCAAAGTATTACTGAAGCTAAAAAGAAAGGATTGAGTTTCTTTGAAGATCATCAATCTGCCCTGATGCTGAACTGCATGTTTCAAAGATATTTTAATGTTGAAGACCAAAGAAAAGGGTAATTTGTTCCAACAAATATGCAAGAAGAAAAATCAGTAAGGAAACCATACCTGAAGATTGCTTTGTTATAGAAAAGAAAGAAGTACTCTAGTTTCTAGAAGCACAAATTCCAGCAAACAAAGACATCCTTAACAGTGACAAGGAATTGGTAAGAAAAATTGAAAAAGAAGATTTTCATATGCTCTCTTTTCCTTCTCATGTTAAAATTTTCAGATTTGAAGAAAATAAGGACAACCTTTTGCATGAAGTCCCTTTCAAGAATAGTTCTATGGTTAATACACTTCCGGTATATGAAAAGTTTGACTTCATTGAAGATTATGGAAAAAATTATTTTCGATTTGCAAAAGTTTGTAATGACCCTATGTTAGAACTTGTTTGTTTTGAAGATAATACAATGGTAGAAATTCTTGATGAATCTTGTATTGAAGAGAAATTGGATTTATGTTTTTCCAAGTCTAGAAATATGGTTGAAGAAATGGTAAGCAAGGTAGGAGAGGAAAATTTGTCCATTCTTTCTTTTGTTCCTGATTTTGAAACTTTTAAGTTTGAAGAAGATATTGCTAAAGAAGATTTTCAATCTCCACAAATTGATAGTGACTCCATGTTAGAATAGATTTATTTTGAAGATAATGCAACATTGGGTTCTCTTGAATAAATTGGTGATAGAAACAAGGCTAAATTATGCTTTGATGAATATCATGCTAAGTTTGAAAATGTGGTTAAGGAAGCAGTTGCAAGAACAAATTTTGAACAAAGATTTTATGTGGCTAATGGAGTGCTGCAACATCATGAAGAAGATAAAGAGGATGATTACATTTTTCTTTGTCACAAAATGGAAGCCAATCGATTTTTGGAGCCAGCTAAATGTAAGTTTTCTTCTATGGCTGATTTAGGTGAAAAATATTTAAATTGGGATAAATATTTTGCAGACTTGATAAATGTAAAGAATAATGGAGATATTTCAATCTGGATTGACCCTATGTGTGATGAAGAACTATTTTATTTCAGTCTTGATTTGAAATCTGAAAGTGCTATTAAAGATCATGGTGAATGCCAGTATGATGCCGTAACTTTTCCAGAATCATTCAAATATTCTGATTTCGCCAAACTTGGTTTATCTTCTGAAATTTCTATAAAAAATGATCATTTTGAAATTCTAGAATGTGAGTATGTTGCAGTACCTTTTTCAAAAAGTTGTGATTATGGTTCGTTTCAGCAAAGAGTAGCAGAATGTTTTAAAGTTATGTGCAGGAGAATTCTGAAAAGTTAGAAGTCTATGATGAAGCATGGTTATTTGGAGGATATTTTTGGGTCATTTGTTTTCAACATGCTTCCAAATTCACTTTCAGTTATGATGAAGTTGTCAAAAATAAATCGTTTTGTTCTAGCTAGTTGGAGCACAAGTTTCTTTCCCAGAAAGGTTCATACTTCTCCTTACCGGTTAATGGTCATGTGTGAGTTTCTTCCTGCTTGCTCTTCTTTTGATGAGGTTGCCTCACCTATTTGTAAATAAGTTTGCTTCCATAAGTTTTTGTTTGCTTAGCTTAACCTTTCCCACTTTCTCAGTTTTGGTTTTGGCCTTGCTCCCCTCTGCCCTCTCAGCAAGTAGCTCTTTGTTGTCCTTAGTTTTCCTAGACTCTATAGCCCAATAGATAAGGCACTTGTATTTTGATAGAGATACTATATTCTTTATGTACTTTGTAGCACATAATCCCCATTCAGAACCAGCTATAGGCATACTTCTAGTCCCCCAATTTTTGAACTTTTAAAGTCTCCTCCCATGGGAGATTTCCCGCAACATTCTAGCATTTTCCTCTAACATGTCACTGTGAAGGATGAAGATTAAAGTTTTGATATGTAGACGCAAAAGCCATGTTCAAAAAGTTCAGAATTCAAGTTCATTGCCTCATTTCAGAATTAGAATTTTAGTTTGAAAAGAGAAGTAGAATTGGAATTGGCATTGGGATGCAGAAGTGGAATTGGAAAAAAAAATTGGCATTGGAATGTAGAAGTGGAATTGGGATGTAGAAGATGAAAATGAGAAATATACTGTGCATTTCTCCTTCTAAAGGTAAAATTCCACCATGAATGAATTGGAGCATTCTATGACCAGTGAGCCGATAAAAAAGAAGAAAAATTTCTTGTTAGTCATTTACAAAGTATAGCTATTACTAGAATGTGCAAATCTCACCTACAACAAAGAAGCAGAAAAATGAGAACTTGATGTGCTTTTCGACCTTCATTTGGGATTTTTCACGAGGAGAAGCCAAGTTGCAAATTTTTTCCAAGGCATTAGAAGCAATTTCTCCCAAGTCTCAATAATTAGCATGAGTCCTTCACCAGATATGACTTCACTTCTTTTGCTAATGGAATTGGCAAGGCACTCGGCACTTTAAATGTTGACAGAGGCATGATGAAGATAATTTGTGAAGAACCTGAAAGACGCTTTCAAATGTTTAAACAAATTCACCGAAATGAGCTACGTCAGCATAAGCCAAATGGGTGAAAGGTGAAAATGGAGAAGTTAATTTGTGGTTCTCCAAATCAATGACCATAGAAGAATTTTAATGCATTAGCCGAGCCTCCTATTTTAGTTGAACAAAAGAGACACCAAATTGGAAAATACTAATTCTGCCATGAATAGAATGAAGTAGTGATAAAGAGAAACTAAAAGTGTCTACCAGTGAATTGTTGACAAAATTTCAAATAAAAAACACATCGAGTTCACCTATGAAGCTCGACCCATGATCTGCAGGCTACCTACCATGTGGAAAGCTCTTGAGGCTTGGGTTTGATATGATTCCAAGATAATCAATCACCATTTCTATAATTTAATGTATATCCTGCACTGAGCACATTGAATTCAAGCATACAGTGTATCCAGTGTATAAATCTAAATAGTGATGATATCGAGCACACAAATTGAGAAGATGACCGACACTTCATAGTGAGCCAGATATGGAAATTATACTATTGGCGACCCTCCTCTACAACAAAAGGATCGAGAGTTGAAAAATGGACCGTGCATATCATATGGAAATTTCCAAAGTGGAAGCTGAATGACAAAATCCTAAAAGTAAAAGAAGAGTATGTGAGGCACCGCCGAGTCTTAATTCTTAGACTGAGGATGTTCATCAAAATAGGGGAGATCGGGCACCAACGAAGAAGGTAGTTTGGCAAAATGCTAAGATGAGATGGTAAAAACTGATGGTGAAGAAAAAGGCTAAAATATTGACCCCCGATCCAAAATCAAACTATGTATACAATAGAATTGTAGATGCCACATTGAGTGAAGATTTATTGAAGTTCCTATTCACTCTACACAGATATAAGCTAATATGCGGGCTTCTAGTTCCACTTTTCAAGTTAAAAAATGGTTGAGTTCATGAGTGAAGAGCAATGATCCACTTCACTTCCATCATAGAAAATCTCATTACTTGGCTTTGATTTTGTTTGAGTAACTTAGTTAACTCGACATCCCATGACATTTTTGTACAAAAGTTCTCTCACAAATGAAGAGTGTGATCATCTCATAGCATCATCGAGGGAAAAGTTGGAGAATTCCATGGTTGTAGACAATGACCACTAAGGAATCAATGTGCTAATCCCAATGACCTATCTTCAATGTTAGACAACTCAAAGCATCCAAGAACAGTTTAGAATGGAGACTATGTGTCAACCATGTCGTCACTTTTCATATCTGACAGTATGATACTATTAGCGAGCTCACCAATTCACACGGATCTTCAAATAATAGAGACATTGGAAGTAAATTGCAATAGGGGATGGAGTAGTAATGGTGATGCGAGAAATAGATGGTAACGCAAATAGCATTCATGCCTTTCAAAATATCAAAATGATGCATAATGAAGATAAGGAAAAGATGAAGGAAGAATAGAGGAGAAGTCTTGAACCATTCAATGGTCAATTTGTAAATCCCCATTAGATACCTATAGCAACCCAAAATAAGAGATTTCAAGACTTAAAGACCTGATCACTCCTAGATCGAAGGCACAGGCACAGTGACCCTCATATCGGCCAGACCGAAGAAATAAGGGATCTTTCAAAAAATGAGATGGGTCAGAAATGTTTGAAAGATGTTTGCAAAGATAACAATTGATCAATAGTATGGAGCTATCCAATTTGGATAGAAGGTAAATATGTTTGTGACCTAAGAGATGATCAAGTAAAAGGAGGTTAATTAACATCAGACTTAGAGATTGGATTGCGAGTGGCATATGCTTAGAGAAGCACAATTTCTCAGCAAAGACACTCAATCAAAAACTAGAGTAATCCATGGCTGTGATCTCACATGAAGAACCAATATCATCAATGCATAGTCATTATTGAGTTGTCACTCGATGGAACATGTGGAGGATTGAAGCAATTGCCTTCACATGGAGATGGAAAATAATCAGACCTATAAATGAAAGCACAAAGATAGAGCTCAATCAGCCTCCCTTCATTGTCATACATGTGGAACCCCATGTCAGATTATTAACAACATCTGTCCAAGGTAAGAGAAGATTAAGATCTTCTAGGTAAAGACACATATGAGATAAAAATTATATATCCACTTGATACTCTTTTCCACTAGTCGCATGCCAAGCCATATTGTCAAATTGAAGGTGTCGTTAAAAATGGATTCTTGATCTTTTCAATATTAAGAAGATATGTTTAATATAAAGGAATGTTTACAAAGGGAAGAAAAGGGGAGAATCTCATGTGAAAGGAAACTTAAGAAGGCTCCAGAAGGAAGAGATTATTTCATTAAAAAAGGGATTTAATTATGCTTTTACAAGAGGAGTATCTTTTTTAAGAAACATTTACGACAAGAAATGAAAAGGCATCAAAGGCCAAGTGTCCAAGAAATAAGAGTCGGTTATAGAATCAAAAGGGCAGTTGCATAACTGAAGGGTCATGAGGAATTATTGGAAAAAGCTATTTATTGTAAACTTTCTTGGAAAAGTGAGGTTCTTCTTTTTTGCAAAAAGTAAGAGTGCTGGAGTAGGGAGAAGATGACATTTCATGCATTCATTTTATTTCATATCATTAGAGGTTGTTGTTCTAGTTTTCTTTGTAATAGATTTGACAATAAGTTGTTAGCAATAGAGATCAGAGAATCATTATTTGTTATGTTCATGACAAAGAGAGATATTATTTTAAAACAAAGAATTTGAGGAAGGTTTTTCTGATTATTTTCAATTAGAGAATTATTGTAGTCAGTTTTGAGCATTATCTTACATCTTAGAGTCAGATAGTGAATGTGTTGTGGATAAGATGTGTTTACAACCATTTATATTGTAGAAACTGGAATAGTTGATCTTCATTTTCATTTCATTCTACATTGTTTTTGCATAACTAACATTCCTTCTGCATTACCAATGCTGGGGAGTCATAAGATGTGTGGGTTCTCAAAGTTGGCTAGGTTTAGGATTGAGTTCACTACCTGAGTAAGTTCTATCTAGGGCTGGCTTGGTTTTCCTCTTTCGTTCTCAGATTAAGAATGTACCTAGTTAGTTTAGGAATAAATCAAGTTAATTGATTATCATTCATAAGGGAGTTGTACCTTTGAATTCTGAGGAAATTTATCAACCTGATGGTAGATTATCCAAATGTTGGTATCTGACCGTTTCTTTCAGATTTGGGCATTTGAGAGTTAAATTGGGAAATAACAATGTTTTTACCAACAGTCTCATAGTTATCTTCTTGCCAACTGTACAAATCATCCTTAAATCAATCACTTAACTCTGGTCGAGTAAAACAAAGAAAACAACCAGTTAAGTCTATCTTTAGCTCTTGCCAGCTAGATATTTTGTCATTTTTTGAACTCTCTATTTTGTCGGTCACCTCTGCAGATAGTCATCAATGACAACTATCAGTTCCTTAGGTGTGACTCCAGTTAGCTTTGGAATCTTTGTCCATCAGGCCACTCTAGTTTTGGATCATCGGGCATCCTGTGATTTTTCTTCATCACGAAACACTATCTTCTAATCATCGAGTATCACTTTGACTATTCTTATTTTCCTTTACCGATGGTGTGCACTTCGTTGGTGGTGTTTGGCACTTAGTGAATACTTGACTTTTATACATTGCTAAAAGCATAACCTTTATTCCTTTGGTTCTCAAAAGTCTTTGGAATTATGTACATGACCGTATAGATGATATTAAGTGGACATCAATGAAAATACAATACATTAACTATTTTAATGCATTGCATTATCTTCAACTTAACATTGTCAAACATTCAATCAGTTACATGTCATCAAGTCAGGTTGCCCCTAGCTTAGCAGATGTATATTGATGATATCCTTGATGTACCATTAGTCAATTTGATGAATCAAGAATTTGAGGACATTGATTAGAACTTTTCTGATGTAACTATGATTAAATTCCACCCCCTTGATTAAGGAAAATCCCATAACAACTATAATGCAAGATTAATCTATATGATTGCCATGCAATGCACCTAACTGTCACTTGCTTTTTGTGAAAGAAATGAAAAAGAGATATATTTTCATCATTGAGTGTTTTTGGAACTAGGAGAAAGTATAATCATCAATGACCACATCACGATAATATGAATACCACTTTCAGCTCTCTGGTAACCATTTAGAAACTAGTACAACCCTCACTAGTTGAATAACCAACTATGGGAGTATGAATACCGGTTTCATCAGATTCAATATTACAATTGGATATTGGTATTAAGATATAGAAGATCTAAATAGACAATGTATTTATTTGCATAAACAAACCAAAGTTAACCCTGTTGGATGATATCTATTTTGGTTACTGATCATGCTATTGATATTCATGTTTTTTCACTAATGTCAACATATATTTCTATGGAGAAGACAGTCTGGCTACTTAACTGGAAGGAGTTTACAGACACTATATAGATCATTCAGAATGATCAAAGTTGGATTTATATAGAAAGATGTGTGCTGAATTTATTCCTAAGCTTTCTTGGTCTTATGTTCCATACTGTGGATGTTACAGTTGATTTGGTGAAGACTAGTTTTATGGGCTGTAACTATGATTCTAGACAGAGCAAGTCTTTGTGTTTTGGGTATATCTTTTTGGCGAAGATATTTTTGAGCTTGTGAGCTTACTGATGGATAGCCGACATATGGTAGAGTAATGTGTTGAGTTTTATTGTTGTTTGGATATTGATGACATCATATGTGGCTTGTATTCTAGAGAAGACCTATTTCCTAGCCGACTTCAGATATGTAGAGTGTGAAATTATGTGTGAGCATGATTTATGGATCTGGAAGTATATCTGATGAATTTTAAATTATGTATACCTTTTATAGATACTGTGTGTATCTTAGCAAGGGGTTATATAATTATTTGTATGATAGAAAGCCTTAATTGGCCAACCTAGTTAATTATGTATTAGGAAAGCTTAACTGGCCGACCTACTAAATTATTGTAAGAGGGTATATATGAATGATAATTTCTTATGGAGAAGTATGAAAGAAAAAAGGATAGAGATGTGTGGAATATATGAAGCTTGTTGACTGGTTGATATAGAAGAAAGTTGATACTTCATTAGAACTGACCAAGCAAAGACAGTTGTTATCAGACAATTTAGTGGAATGTGTATTTTATTTATACACTTGATTCAGATTGTAAATCCTTGAGGGTGGCTTTAACCTTCTTTGGGAAGTGTTCCTTGGTAGTGAGCCTACTATTTTATTTTACTCCTAATAGGGTATGTCTCCTAACAAGGACTATGTACTGTAATGTTGTAACAAGCTCCTAACAGGGCTAATATCTTTTAACACTGTGAGACCTACACTAGACTTTTATAGTTTACCATTTTGTTTCATGCTTTCAGTAGTTTATGCTTTCACATACTTTGTCTATCAGAGAGACTTTTCATACTTTTGAGGATCGGTGGAATCCTATGTTATATATATTCAGCACCTGATTTTGTAATTAGGGTACTTTTGAGATGATTATGTTCTGATTTAGTTGCAGCTTATGGTGATGTCTTACATGGATCTAAATGCGTGAATGTAATATGATGAAATGGTTTAGGAAACCAATGCTAGGATATTTGGTTCTAAATGCAATGTGGTTTATATGCTTATCTAAATTATTGACGTTATGTTCTGTTTCATATCATGTGTTTTGGATCTACTGATGTGTGCATTGAGTGTGCAGGAAAAGTTGGCCATGGATCTAAATCGGGGACCCAGTTATGGAACCTATGTATATACCTATGCTTACCAAGGTCCTGTCTATATAAAGAGACATGGATCTCGTTGTTATGTGTTTATTTTGCAAACGTGGTTTGCATGTATGTTATTAAATTAGTAAATGTTCATGTTATCAAGTCATGTCTAATGTTTTAATTTCATGTGCCAAATTTGGCAAGTGTTGCAATTTATTTGGACATGGCTAGTAAAGGGAAACCAAGGTAAGTCATGGGTTAACGAAGGTCATCTTTGAGTAGTACTCATGCTTACCCCAGGGTTAGAAGTTTCTAGAGTTTCTTTGACTTAAAATTTCGTAGGTTAACTTCACGGTGAGTTTTAGAGGGCCTTTTGGACTCCTAGAGGGTAACCGGGGTCAGTTTTAGTCACCCAACTTGGTACCCTATGGGTTAGGGGTCATTTTCTGTCATTAATGAGCCTCTAAACTCATTTATTACCCCC
>MU227345.1:5502121-5515319 GCA_018584345.1 Thuja plicata
TCTTCTTCCTGTTTGTTGGATGCTTATGTATGTGACCCGTTCCAGAATTGGATCCCCAAGCTCGGGGGTGGCCTTGTAAAGGCCTAGGTTGGGAGGTGAGCCTCCATGGTCAACCTCATTCTACCTTATTTTCAGGTACCTGATGGATTTCAAGGATGCATGATACCCTTATGTGAGAAATGAGTATGACTGGAAAAGTTATCATTTTGTAACCTATATTTTTTTCTAAAAAAAAAAAAGAGAAATTTTGTATCTTAGTATTGTTTGAAAGTTTGTTATCATTGTTGTAATATGAAGAACTCAATGGGAGGTGTAACCTCATTTTTAAACTTGAATTTAGAAAGGAGGTTGGAAATCTTTTTGTTGTAAGGTTTATAATTCTTTATTATTTGGTTAGAGAATTATCCTTTTGTTCTAAACATTGCTAGTATGGAATTCAAACTAGTAGTTCTTCGTATTACCTTGTGCTTTAGTGACTTAAAAGAAAGAAAATTATATGTATATATTATTTGTTAGAAATAATTAATCTAGATTAAGTATATTTTTTTTGGTGTTCTTGAGGGTTATCCTTATTAACACTTATAAAAATTTACCATTATTCAAAAAAAAAAAAAAGCTTAGTTATTTAAATTTAACTCCACCATTGTTTAGAGAATGAAATATGGATGCCATTGGTATATTTAGTTTTAAAAAATAAATTCTCCATATGCCCCCTGTTTTGAGGTATACAGAGAATTTACACTAGTTTTATTATTTTAATTTATGTTTTTTTTTTGATAAATATATATATGCATATATTTATATATACATAAGCCATAGCATATCTAAGTATATAAATATACCCATACATATACATTTTAAACTTAAAAAAAAAAAAAAATGTTTTACCTTAAGCGCGTGGCGCTGTTGAATAAAATAAAATAAAATATATTATACTTGGGCGGGGAGGGCCGAAGCCCTACCCCAGCCCCCTCTCTGCTACAGTGGGCCACGCGGGTGAAGCCCCACCCCACTGCGTACCACAGTGGGTGGGCGGCGTCGGCCGTGGCCAGCCCTCCATCACCGTGGGCCGCAGTGGCGTGGTGGCGCCACTCCGCCGAAACCCCCGACAATGCTCCCCTCGGTTTAATCCCGCCGCTTGGCATTTGATCCGCCGCCCCTGTGTAGTAACCAAACCACCATCCCTCCACCCTCTGTATTAATCGGCCGCCGCCCTCTACGATTTGCATAGGGTTAAGTTTCTTTGCATTTAAATATATTTTTTTTTATATGTTAGGATAAAATGTGGTTCGATTTGGATATATTAACTTTTCTTTTTAACTAGAGATTTGATTTTATAGATTGGGATATTTAATCATTTCATCATAAGTTTTAGATGGAATTTTTTTTATATATATTAATTCTGTTTAGTGGATGAACGAATTTAGGGTTATAATTTAGTTTTTTTTTGTTGTTTGTTTAAAATTTTATTAAATGTTATTATTATTTTTTTTAAATGTAAGATCTATATTAGAATGTATGATTTAAGGTTAGATTGTTATTTTAATATTAGATTAGATTTACTTATAAATTTGATTTACTAAATTAAAGCTACATATCTATTTTCTTTTAATTTTAAGGAAATGTTTTATGATTAAATGGTTGTTATAAATAGAAAGAATTGTGTTTCTTTTTGAGTGGTTAAAATTATTAGAGGGAATATTAATAGTTTAGATTTAAATTTAGTTTTATTATTATTTTAGATTAGAGAGTAATGTCGGATATTAAAATGCGTGAAGATCTTAATAACTTAATATTTAAATTGGAACGTTAATTATCAAATTAACTATTTGTTCTAGATTTTTACCCTGATAATATTTTTTAGATTTGGGGTCATTTCAACCCCTTCAGCTTCGCGATTTACGTCTATTAGGGATGTTATCGCTGCCTTTGGCCGTTCTCGTGCATGGTTGACTTTCGGTCAACCATGGTCAAACTTTGTCTGATAGCCTCGTTATTGGAGCCCAGTACCCCTTGCGGCCTCTAGAACCTTAGATTTCATTTTCATGCCTTTTGGAGATAGTTGACTTTTTGGTCAACATGGGTTGACTTTATGGTCAACTATCTCGTGTTGCGCTCCTTCGACTTCCTTAGCCCTTAGTAGACCCTTGTGGTGCTTCTTCTCGTATTTCAAGCCATAGTTGACTTTGGGTCAACTCTAGTTGACTTTTGGTCAACTTCCTCGGTTTGTGCAAAGTTCTAGTCTAGGAGTTTAGGCATCGCTTAGGATAGCTATGAAGGCTATCTCTCTCCTTGAGACCTTTTCTGGCTTTCAGTTTCACCCTTGCATCGTTCTGCCTGCACTTTTTACCCTTGTGTAGTTTTAGTATCTCGCTTTAATGCGTTTTTAAAAATTTTTGTTCGTGTGTTTTTTGCCCAACTTTTGGGCATGACAAACATGGATACTATACTCTCACTACATTATTTATGGGTGTTAATTCTCACTGGGGTTTTACCTTTAATAGGGTTTCCTCAACAACAAATATTGTTTTATGGTGTTGGAATTCATTTTTGTTAGAATTTAATCTTTCCTTGGTTGAAACTATGTAATTAAAGGATAAACCAAGGTATCCTTATTTGTATTTGTCCTCTAGTCCAAGTAGGAGGACATGTCACTATTTTGTAATTCTTTTAATAAGAAAAATATATATTTCTCCTTAAGAGGAATCTCACATTTGTCACACGCAATAGGAATGTGGCATTCATAGAAGATGGGAGTTACATGCAAACTCCTCCACTCATCTCCATTTTAGAGATGCCTCTCACACACATGTTGAATAATCTTCTATTCTTTCTCACTTCTCACATTCTCATCTTGATCTCAATATTATATTGAGCTTATTGCTCTCATTCTTTAGGCCTTGTGCCACATTCATATTCTTCACAAGGGGTTTTTATTGTTTTTCCCCTTCCAAATCCTTGTGTTCTTGTCTTGGTTCTTGGAGCATTTTGGTGATCTTGTATTTGATCTCTTAAAGGGAAATCTCTCTCTCTCTTTCTCTTAGTGTTTGGTAAATCTCTTCTATTGCATACTCTCTTAGATTCCTTCCTTACCTTTTTCATTTTTTTACTTTATAATTCTAACATGGTATTAGAGCTGGTTTAATCCTTGTTTTGAGTGTGCATAGAGGAATAGGTGAAAGATATCTCCATTGTGGAGAAGAAATTAGATTTTGTTGTTGATCTAAATTTTTTTTGTAGGGATTTCTCTCTTTTTTTGCAAACTAAGTTCATTCATCTCTTTTTCAAGTTTTTTTTAAAGTACTAATCCTTCCCTCTGTCGGGCAACCATAAGGGAAGATTTTAGATTTGCATGTTCTATTTTTATCTTTAAATCAATATTTAAATCTGATACTTATTACTCCCTCAATTGGGCAACCCCAAGGGCTTTCCTTCTCATGCATTTTCATGCATTTTTCTAACTATCTCATTTGCAGGGTTATGGTTCATTTTTAGATCTGTATATTTCAAGTTTAAATCCATTATCTCTATCGCTCTGCTAAGTGCTTGATGTGCAGGTTTATTTATACTGGTTTTCAGCATTTGGTTTACTGATTTCCTTTCATTCTTAGCATCTTTGATATTTCATCTTGACACTTGATCTCTGATATTATTGTTGGAAATACAATAATGGGAATGCAAGATACCGAGAGGGGGGGTGAATTAGATGTTTAAAATTAAACATCTAAAACAAGTTGATCCACATTCATATATAAATGAATCTAATGTAATCTCAGATAGCATCCACACCATGAAACTAATAACACATAACACAACAATTTGGTAACTCAGAAACCCAAATAGGTAAAACTGGGGTGGGGATGACACCCACAAAAGTCTCCACTACTGCAGTAATAAAGTGTACCTATTAAGGTTACAATGTTTGATTACAAAATGTAATCTACCCTGTTAAAGGTCTGCTCTGTTAAAAGCTTCAGATCATTACAATCTACCTTGTTAAAGGATTTAAACTTACAATGAAGTAAGCACTCTGTTAAGAGATTTTCACCTGATACAATGATTAGAAAGTATCAAGTATTGATCCTTCGATATGCACTCTGATGCTGATGACGGATCTCCTCTTTTCAGTATCTCTTCTGATCTTATAATATGATAAATCTTTCCTTTTGCTATTCACTGTGTTATGCTCTGCTTGATCTCTGCTTCTGAACAAAATTACCCTCTATGCATTTTCACTTCAAAAATGCAGTCACTCTTCTACCTTTTGCACATCCATACATACAAAATAGGGTTTCAAAGCAATCTAATATATCTATACAGATCTGACAGTGTGATCTAGATCAATGATCAAGATCTAATATCCATTCCTTGATGGTAAAACAATTAATGCTTACAATGAGTCATGCATAGGATAAAACAATTAAATGCATAACTAACTCCATACAAAAATATTAAATGCACACAATGTCAGCCCAAAAAGATTATACAAGTCGGCCAGATCACTTATCCTTGATGTTTGTATCATTCTTGACAAGTATACAAAAATTATCCTGCTCGGCACTTAACATCTCTGTGTCTACTCGGCTCGACAATGTGACTAGGCATTCTGAAAACTACTTGGCAATGTTGCTCAGCCTTGCATAGTTTTAGCTCAGCCACAATGATAGTCAACTAAAACTACCTAATTAAATGACTAAGTGTTGGTCACTAATCATCAACATAACTTAGAGATTAACAATATCCCCCTTTGATATTAGTGGCAAAAACACTTATCATAACTTCTGTACATTGTATCAAAAGTATTTCCTAAGTACACTAAGTACTCCCCCTAGGAGTATACTTATACAAAAATTATATACAAGTGTACCTTTGCTGTACTGATGTATCCTTTCATATCTCCTTACCATTTTCTGTACTAGCTTCCTCCTTTAGTAGTACTAACTTCCTTACTAACTTCCCCCTTGTTTCTGTCACTAATTGTTGGTGGGGTTAAGTTATACTTATCCAAAAATTACTTATGAAGCTGCAGGGTGGATTCAAATGTTGTATCCCAGCTATCCTTTGCAACCTTCATAACTTCCAGTTTGAGTTCTAGCTTGGCAGCTAGACTCACTAAACTTTCTATAGTGGATAAGTTTGCACTGCTCTGTGATAACTCCTTAGCTTTTGAGAGTTCCTTCTATATTAACTCCAAGTGAGGAAACAAGCTTGTCTATATAGCTATCAACTTGGCCCTTATGCGACCATCTTCATCCATAAGCTCGGCTATTCTCCTTTGTGCGTTTATCAACTTATTAAAATGTAAAGAATTGGAGGTTGTATCTTTACCTAAAGTAGCACCAGTTGATCTCAAATATAACTGTAGCTTCTCGACAAGCTGTAAATTATCCTTTGTGAAAAATTCAACATCACATAGTTTCCTATACAAAGAATAAACATTGGCTGTAACTTTCTCTAAATTTTCTACAAGAACAGAAAGTTCAACGTATTTTGTTTCTATCTCTTCTGAGATCTTCTCTAGAACTTTTCTTTCAAATCTTCTCTGGGACCATTGTAGAAGTTTCTCATTGTTGTCTATGTCCTCATCAATTACTTTTTGTACAATGGTGGCAAGCTGATCAATGATTGGAGCTTGAGGTATTTAATCCTCTAAGTCAAAATATTTTGTAAAAATGTCTATGATGTCATGCAACACTTGCTTTTGCTTTTGTTCTATCTTCATCTCTTCCTGTCTTTTCTTCCTTTTAAGAAATTCTTGAACAGTCCCAATTTGTTCAAAAGATAACTCATTGGGATTCCATTGTGGCATGACAATGACTTCATCTATTGTTACATCTAAAATCGGAGACTTCTTCTTCAAGATCTTCTTCTTCTTCATTTCTGGAGAATTTATGCTTGGCAGCATAATATCTTTCGCTTTGACACTTTCAGTATCCAATGCCTCCTTTAATTCTATCAATATGGTCTGTGGATTCGGCATACCACTAGTTTTAGGACCTATGGGAGTGGATGATGCAAAGTGTGGTAACTCAGCCAACACTTGTGCTGCCTCTTCTTCTTTAGGCTTATCAACAACTTCTATTGTTACAACTCCACTATCTAAAACTGTCTTCACAACCTCTAAAATAGGTGGATCTTGTGAAGTTACCTCTTGTTCAGTTGTTTGTTGTTGTCTATCACCTTTCTGATCACTAACAACTTTAATTACTTCCTCAGATGCTATGGTCTTCCCTTCTTCTATTCCAGTTGCCTTAATAGGTGAATCAGTGTCTTTTTCACTCAGCATCTATTGTTCCTTAGCATTCAAATTTCTTGGATCATCAACGATGTAATCCATAGGACTGCTTATAGTTAGATCAACATTGTGTGTTGCATCTAATGTATCCTTGTTCTTGTCTGTTTCTTTTGCAATTTGATCTTTGACTATCTGAGGTTCAAGAGTAGTATTTTCTTCAACTTCTTGTTCCTTGGGCTCGGATGGCCCCTCACCAGATTTCTTGTCTTTTGGAGTGAGCAATCCAAAAATCTCTTTCCAAATCCTTGTGCTTTGCCACACTACACCTTCAATTTCATTCTTCAAAAAAACATATCCTTTATGTTTTGGTACAAATCTATTCTTGTACTCCTCAATGAATTTGGCTCTCTATTTTGAGGTTAAGTCTAGAATTATGTTTGCTAAAGTTCCTTCTCAAATCTGTCTCTCAGTGGCAACTGAAAATTCTCATTTGCTTGACAAAAAGTCATATAGTTCATCAGGCACATTATTTCCTATCTCTATAGGAGTCAATTTAAAAGTGCTCATCATGCCCAAGAGGGCTTCCTGAACTTTGTGCCTATCTGCTATTTTCAACTTATCATATTTGATGAACTTGAATGTTGCTAACCCTGCTGAATTCCTTAAAGTATCACATAATTCATCAATGCTTGCTGGTTTCTTTAATTGAGCTTTAGGTATGTCTCTGGGTATATCTATTTCTGTCATCTCCTCATCACTATCTATCTACAAATTTAATTTCCTTCTTGATCTTTTTGCTGGCTTATTCGGCACAACCTTAGGAGCAACTTTTGCTTCCTGGCCAGAACTGCTTTCTACAACTTTTCTCTTGCCATATAATTTTGTTTGCACTTCTACTGGGGAAGTGAAAGTAGATTCTCTTTTCCTTGGATGGTTATTTATAGGAGGTGTAACTTTGGGTTTTGCTCGGCTAGGCTTGGTTACAATAACAATTGATGGCTTCTTTCCCTTAGCCTTCTATGCAATTTCTTCTGATGCACTGACTTCCTCCTCAGTAGAAATATCCTCACCTTTTCCAGTGGATAGACCTAGAGGTGCATCCTCAGGTTCTTCATCACTACCCAAGACAACCATTTTCTTGAGATTTTTCACTATCTTCTTTCTTTTCCTCTCCATAGTTCCTTCATTCAAACTTCTACAGATCTTAGACTTAGCTTCTTCAAAGTTGCCAAATCTCTCTACAATGGTTTCAATTGCCTCAACTAAGAGTGCAATGATGGTGGCTGATGCTTCATCAACATTAATCTCATATGGAAATGGCTCTAAACATGTTATTCTAGGAGTTACTGCCTTGATATAAATGTTATCTGTGTCAACTAGAAAACAAATTTTCTCATAGTGTTTCTCCACTAGTGACTTAGGAATCCTAGTCCTTAATCTCATTCTCTTCTTGATTTCAACAAAATAGCTACCCATAATGCTATTGAAATTGCTCCCTAGTTTCTTTATACATTCACTGATTTGAACTGTTATGGGCCTATCATTTTTCCACACAATATTTCCTAGAGTAGGAAATGTATTCTGAATGTAAAAGAATATACAAACTAGTAAAGAACCAAACTTACATGATGAGCTCTTAGCCTTTCTTATTGATGCAAGGTTCTCAACTAACTATGTCTATTGTAGCTCAGCAAGATCATATGTCTGATTCTTCTTCACAATTTTCCATGCCTGATCAACTACTGTATAGGGAACACTATCCAATCTGCTGGACTGATAGAACTTGTGTGCAATTACCCTTACTCCAAAATCAAGTTCTAGATCAGTAATCATAGAGATAGTCATACCTCTAATATTCCATAATACTCCAGTGTTCAATGTAATTTTCTCTTTTCTGTTATCCCTCATGGTTCGCTTCCCATTCACTATAGGATATCCAATCACTTGATGAATCATACTCTTGGTGATCTTGACTGGTCCATTGTCTAGCCACATGCTCATGTCATGAACTCTGCTAAGGATAACCTTGATCCATTCATCTTTAAAACCTTGGGGAAAATCCAGGGCATGAGTTAACCCTTTTTTAGCTAAGTGTTTGAATTCTTCCTTTAGAGATCCATTAACACACAGTTTACTATAGGATTTCCTCAATTCATTATCTCCTTCTTCTCCAATTTTAACCATATAACATGATCAAACATCATGAATCATGAGTACCTTGGGAGGAATGGATGAGAGGGCTCCCATTAAATCACTTTGAATTGCACTTTTTGGAACGACTCAAAAGTTGAGAGGTTCACATTCATCACTCCTAACCAACTAAATTTGTTCTTGTTCTGCCTCCATACTCTTGGCTGGTGTGGAAGAACTTGCAACCATAATTCTGAAATTTAGGGTTCGAGAAATGGAAAATAGAATACCTCAGCAAGTGATGCTTTGCATTGATCTCTATTCACTATTCACTTCAAGATTTCCATCTGTACACTGATGAAATCTTCATTCCTAGCTCTATTAGGATCAATTCTGCAAATCGCTTCACTTCACTCCGTAAATAGTAAAAATCACAAGGTAAAAATGAAATGTTGACTGTTCATCCCTTATATGCTTCGAAGGGTAAAAGTAGGTGAGCATTAAATGTTTTTCCCATTTGAGTTAGTGCAAGCTATCTATCCTCAACTTTAACACAACTTGCATCCCACTCGGCTTCTTATGCTCGGCCTTCACAAAATTTCACTCGGCCAAGAAAAATCGGCACTTGACTTAAAGAACTCGACTTAAGTGTCCATGAATAGTACTTGGCACCTATAGTGCAATTGACTTATCTCAGCATTTGTATTCAAAAGTATGTCCTGGTGCATCTTAACATATGCAAATATGGACTTTTTGTACATTTTATGTTAGGAACTAATGTAAGATAAGAATTTTAAATATAGTTCCTTACATACCTCTTTCTCTTAGTTGGAGATGATGTGATCACCTAATCCATTGGATTGGGTGACCTCAGCTTCATTAGCTTTATTGCTGAATGGTTCAGACTTCTTAACCCATGTCTTTTTCATCTATTCCCTAATTTGCTCGACTGTAGGAGCTGGTACTCTAGTCTTGCAATCTTTCCTTGTATGTCCAATTTTTAGACAACTGTGACAAACTAGGCTTCCATTCATCAAACTTTTGGACTTACCTCTGAAATGTGTCCTTATGTAGTTTTCTGGAACATGTCTGTACTCACCACAGTAATGACAACTATGCCATGTATTGTAATCCCAATTGTAAGGATTGCCTTTTCTTGGTAATTTCTCTTGTACCTTTGATGTCCATTATTGTTTACCTTTAGATCTGCAATCTTGTGCTCTATGACCAAATTTGTGACAATTATAGAAATTACCATTGAGTCTAGGTGTTTTTCTTGTCTTTTCCTTACATTCACGTGCTTGATGTCCAAACTTATTACAGTTAAAGAAATAACCATTAAAGTTAGTTTTCAGATTGGACTTAATATTCTTGCTTCGGCAAATGTTTGCTGTATGACCTAGTTTTCCACATTGGTGACAAATAGGTTTCTTTTTTCTCGGCTTTGCATTCTTTCTTTCACCTATCTTGGATGCTTCTCCATCTTCAATGATTGTATGTTGTTCAGAGTGACCTAATCCAGAAGAATCTTTAGGTCTTCTTGATGCTTCCACCAATTGTTCAAAGTAGCTCATAGCTGCACTTGGATCATTCACTCTATTATTTATTTCTTTCTTAGATCTCAATTCATCTTTCAATTGACTATTCTCAGATCTAATATTAACAATCTCCAAGTATTTCCTATTGATCTCTTGATTTACAACTAGTAGTTGATTTGCCATGTCCACTTGATTGACTATCATTGTTTGCACATCATGTGTTCTTTCATCAAGTCTGGTAGTTAGCATTCTCTTGTCTTCTTCTTCCATAGCCTTTTCATCTTTAGCTTTCTTTTTCTGTTCAACAACTTCACACATTCTTATTGATTGGGCTTCTTGTTCTTTCTTTAAATTTTTGACTTCTTCACATAGTGTATTGTTCTCTTCCAGTAGATCTTCTATTGCTACATCACTCTCAGTAGAATCTCCATTCTGAAATAGATTTGTGGTGTCCTCTTCTTGATAATGAGTGTCATTCATCTATTTGGCTAGATCTTTCATTGCAGCCAAGGACTTCTTTAATTCTTGTCTTACAGACTCAAGCTGTTGGAGTGCTAGCTAAACATCAATCTTTTGATTCTCAATGACTTTACCCATCTTGTAGATCTCCATTTCAAGATCTAAATTCTCAAGCTGATTATAACCTTTTAGAGAACTCTAGCTTTGATACCAATTGTTGGAAATACAATAATGGGAAAGCAAGATACTGAGACAGGGGGTGACTCAGATCTTTAAAATTAAACACTTAAAACAAGTTGATCCACATTCATATGTAAATGAATCTAATGTAATCTCAGATAGCATCCACACCATGAAACTAGTAACACATAACACAAAAATTTGGTAACCTATAAACCCAAATAGGTTAAACTGAGGTGGGGATGACACCCACAAAAGTCTCCACTACTGCAGTAATAAAGTGTACCTGTTAAGGTTACAATGTTTGATTACAAAATGTAATCTACCTTGTTAAAGGTCTGCTCTGTTAAAAGCTTTAGATCATTACAATCTACCTTGTTAAAGGATTTAAACTTACAATAAAGTAAGGACTCTGTCAAGACATAAATAAAGGCCTACTAAAACCACTCTGTTAAGAGATTTTCACCTGATACAATGAATAGAAAGTCTCAAGTATTGATTCTTTGATATGCACTCTGATGCTGATGATGGATCTCCTCTTTTCAGTATCTCTTATGATCTTATAATTTGATAAATCTTTACTTCTGTTGTTCACTGTGTTATGCTCTGCTTGATCTCTACTTCTGAACAAAATTACCCTCTGTGCATTTTCACTTCAAAAATGCAGTCACTCTTCTGTCTTTTGTACATCCATACATTCAAAATAGGGTTTCAAAGCAATCTAATATATCTATACAGATCTGATAGTGTGATCTAGATCAACAATCAAGATCTAATATCCATGCCTTGATTGTAAAATAATTAATGCTTACAATGATTCTTGCATAGGATAAAACAATTAAATGCATAACTAACTCTGTACAAATATATTAAATGCACACAATGTCAGCCCAAAAAGCTTATACAAGTTGGCCAAATCACTTATCCTTGATGTTTGTATCATTCTTGACAAGTATACAAAAACTGTCCTGCTCAAAACTTAACATTTCTATCTCTACTCGGCTCAGCAATGTCACTTAGCTCGACAATGTGACTCAGCTCGGCAATGTGACTAGGCATACTGAAAACTGCTTGGCAATGTTGCTTGGCCTTGCATAGTTTTAGCTCGGCCACAGTGATAGCCAACTAAAACTGCCTAATGAAATGACTAAGTGTTGGTCACTAATCATCAACATAACTTAGAGATTAAGAATTATATCTCTAGATATATTATCTCTTTCATTGATCTAAATCTCTATTTTTCTCTCTATTATTATATATTTTCTTCTTTGCAAACTATTTAAACAATTCTGTTACTGTCATTTTGAAGACAGTTTTATAGACCCGTACTCAGTAGATCATAACTTTTGTTTTAGATTTTATTTTGTCCATCACTCAGGTGAGAGCCTTCATAATTAGGTTTTTCAACACATATTTGAAATTCAGCCCAATCCAACGTTCATTTGGGAGATATGATCCCCGCACTAGGACTGTATTTCTGAAACAATCAAATCTTTGCAGTTTAATCATTTCATTGCAAGTTATCATTACATCTATTTTTATAGCATATTTCTCAGTAATCATTAAATATTCTCTGATATTATTTCTTTGATATTCTTTGATTTTCTCTCTAACTCTTTTTTTGCGTGCTGCACCTAGTTTCTTCTATTAGTATTTTGTATTTTTTTTAAAACTTTTCTTTGAGATTCATGATATCTCTGTGATTTATCTAATTTTAGTGTAGTTTTCATATTCTTTGACTCATATAAATCTCTTTTTTAAATTTGGTCAAATCTGTAATTACTCTCCATCAGTTTAATTCATTTTATCTATTTCTTAGTTTAAAACTTAATTCAATTATTCAAGTTTAACTTCTCATTAATTTTATCATAGTTTCGGTTTAACAAATTTTTTGTTTATATCATTTTGTGTAATCAAATCAAAATTAGCTGTTAAACATTGTTCCATATATATTTTTATTCACTATTTCACTCTTCATATATCTTTTCATTAATTCTAGCACCTTTTTTTTAAGCATTTAATAAAAATTTTAATTTCCTTAAAATTTCAAGTTCATAGTTAATCTCATAGTAATTTTGATATCATTGTCTTGCTAGTTTCAACATGTCTACTCTAATTCTAGAAATTAAACTAAATAGCTCTAATTATCATCAATGGAAAATACATGTTTCATTTCTATTTCATTTTAAACACCTTCTTGAAGTTGCTACAGATGCTTCCATTGAACTAGCTACCACTGCTTCACAAGCAGAAAAAGATGCATGAAAAACAAAAAATGAAGAAGCTCTTGGTTTGATTGGTCTCTCCATTGTTCCTGATCTATATGTCCTAATTGGACATTGCACCAAAGCTCATGAAGCATGGGCCATTTTGCAACAAAATTATGACAGCTCATATGAATCTCGTAAGATTCAACTCCAAGACAACTTGGAGGACTTAAGGTATAATGATTTTAAAAATATGGATGAATTTTTACTTAAGACTGATGCAATTAAAACTCAACTAAGTGGTGTTAATGTTAGTTTAAGCGATATTAGATTAATTACTATTATTCTTAAGAAATGCCTTCCTAAAGAGTTTCAGCAATTTATCACTAACATTCACTCTCAGCTTGCTATTCCTACTTTAGCTCCTTATTTAACTTATGCAATCTTTC
>MU227345.1:5515390-5530224 GCA_018584345.1 Thuja plicata
AAAACTCAAAATCAAACTAATAATTCTCATACTCATAATAATAATACCTCTTATAATTATTCTCATAATAACAATCATAATAATCATAACTCAAATCATCAAAGACCCCACTGCACCTATTGTGGGATAGATGGTCATGTTACTAATAACTACTTTAAAAAGAAAAAGGATAATAGACACATGAATCAAAATCACCAACCTTCTAAGTAAGATAATGGTAATTCATCTCGTCATGGATTTACAATTCATCATAATGTTACTAGACCTTTTTAGTGATATGGTGCATCTTCAGGGGGTATTCCTTTCTTTAGTATTCTAAATTGTTCTCTTATGTCCTTCATGTTGATAAGATTTTAATTTGTTCAAGTAATCATACTAAATTTCCTTCCAATGGTTCATTTCATTATTTAACATTAATTGCTTTCATATTTTTTATGATCTACTGTTGTATCTGTTATGAGCTCCTTTTGATCTATGGTTCCATTTATAAGATGCAATGGTTGCACTTACTCAGTTGATGTTTATCAACTTGTTCCATCTGTAAGATGCAATGGTTGCACTTACTTAGTTGATGTTTATCAACTTGTTCCATCTATAAGATGCAATGGTTTCACTTACTCAGTTGATGTTTATCAACTTATTCCATCTATAAGATGCAATGGATGCACTTACTTCATTTGATGTTGATCAACTTGTTCCATCTGTAAGATGCAATGGATGCACTTCTCAGTTGATGTTTATCAACTTTTTCCATCTGTAAGATACAATGGATGCACTTACTCAGTTGATGTTTATCAACTTTTTCCATATGTAAGATGCAATGGATGCACTTACTCAATTGATGTTGATCAAATTGCTCCACCTGTAAGATGCAATGGATGCACTTACTTCATTTGATGTTGATAAACTTGTTCCATTTGTAAGATGCAGTGGATGCACTTACTTCAGTTGATGTTTATCAACTTGTTCCATTGATTTTTTTGGTGAAGATGTTGTTCTTGAAATCCTTCTTGAATTTTGTTGGATTTCTCATATGATTGGCAGGTATAGGGTACATGGTTCTCTCTCTCTCTCTCTCTCTCTCTCTCTTAATCCTTAGTTCAATTTATGTAAATCTTAATGTTGGTTTAAATTATCATCTCCTCAATGGTTCATTTCTTATGGTTCATAAGTGTAGTCATGATTGGCTAATCAATTCAAATACTTACTGGTGCTTAAGATATATGTTCTACTCAGATTATGGTTTCTTCTCCCTTAGTCTTCTTTTCAACCTTACTAATGTGATGAATTTGCATTCTTCATTGCTTAGATCGTGATTCATGCAGGTTATGGATTAGCTACCCATTCACTTGCACTAACTCATTAATGGACTGTCTATATCCATGTGATTGATGCAATGTTGATGCATGCCTATTTTTTGCATTAGTATATCTATTTTGAGATGAGAGGATGATTGTTCTTTTTGGTTCCTTGACCTTTTGTTGTATCTTGATTTCATGTTTAGCTCCTTTATTTGATGATATCTCATGCATTTCCTTAAATATATTTTCTGATATTATAGTTTCAAAGTTACACTAACTTGAATATTAGATGGTATTCTTCTTGTGGATAGGTTCCTTGGTTTGTGTTTCTATGTTTCTTTATTTTAGGTGAATCTTCAAGGCCCACTTATGGAGTCACTTCCTCTTCACATGTCCTATTACTTCAAGAATTTTACATCAAGACTTGGATCAAGACAATCAAATCTCTTCCCTATATTGAAGACCAAGTTGCAGATTTTGTAAAGAGACATTTCACTCTCACTATAAAAATTAGGGTTTAATTCCCTTGATGTAAATCCCCCAAGTAAAGATTTAAAGGGAGGTTTTAGAATTTAATCTTTCCTTAGTTGAAACTATGTAATTAAAGGATAAACCTAGGTATCCTTATTTGTATTTGTCCTCTAGTCCAAGTAGGAGGACATGTAACTATTTTGTAATTCCTTTAATAAGGAAAATAGATATTCCTCCTTAAGAGGAATCTCACATTTGTCACACACAATATGAAGGTGGCATTCATAGAAGATGGGAGTTACATGAAAACTCCTCCACTCATCTCCATTTAAGAGATGCCTCTCACACACTTGTTGAATAATATTCTCTTCTTTCTCACTTCTCACATTCTCATCTTGCTCTCAATATTGTATTGAGCTTATTGCTCTCATTCTTTAGGCCCTGTGCCATATTCATATTCTTCACAAGGGGTTTTTCTTGTTTTCCCCCTTCCAAATCCTTGTGTTCTGGTCTTGGTTCTTGGAGAATTTTGGCGAGCTTGTATTTGATCTCTTGAAGGGAAATCTCTCTCTTTCTTGTAGTGTTTGGTAAATCTCTTCCATTGCATACTCTCTTGGATTCCTTCCTTAACTTTTTCAATTTTTTACTTTATAATTCTAACAATTGTGTTATCATTTACATTTGTAGATTTGGCTTATAAAGTTTAAAGTTTAATAATCTATATCATAGCTGATTCACTCCCCTCCCAGTTGTCTTGTGGAATTTTGTTCTTGACAATTGGTATCAGAGCTATTGTTCCTCAAAGAGAAAGTTTAATAGCTTGAGGTGATCCTAAAGATGACTTACTATAGGAAGGATAGTCCAAAGTTTGATCCTAAAAATTTTGACAGTTGGCAAAACAAGATGAGAACACATTTGCTATGCCTGGGAATTGATTACTGGATGACAACAAAGAAGAAAGAAAAGGTAGCGACTGAGGATGAATTAGAGAAATCCACTGAAGATGAAAATAAGCTATTTTCATGCAATATGGTTGCAAGAGAATCCTTGATCAGTGCATTATCAAAAGGATAATTTACTAAATTAAAGGACTTGGACTCTGGACCTGAAATCTTGACAAGAATGGAAGCACTATATGTTGGAGACAAGTTTACAAAGTAAGAAAAGTTACCAAACTAGAATACAAAGATTGAATCACTGAAGATGCGAGAAGATGAGAACATCAGAGCAGATGCACAAAGAATTATTGAAGTGGTTACTAGTATTAGGAACTCTGGAGGAACTTATAGTGAGGAAGAAGTGATTGCAAAGATACTTAGATCTTTGACACCTGCATATAGAACTAAGGTTCAGGTTATAGAGGAGATCATACCTTTGACACTGAACTTCACTAGAGAGATGTTGATTGGAAAGATAACTACATTTGAAGCCGCATAATTGGGAGACACTTTACCTAAGGTTGAGTCAGCCTTCAAAGAAACCATGCACAAAAGAAAAAGAATCTTACCTAGAAATACAAGCACAAGTAGTAGTGACCTAAGAGAAGAACTTGGATCTTATGCTGATGAATGGGAGAAAATACAGGAAGAAGAAAGGAAGATAGATTAAGTAGTGGCACTAATTTCTAGAAGAGAAAAGAGAGGTAAGGGTAAGTTTGAGGGAAAATTACCTTTGAAATGTTTTTCATGTAACAAGATCGGTCATTTTGCATCTAGATGCCCTACAAGAATTCCAAAGCACAAACCTAAGTTTTTCAAATCTAAATTCTCAAAGGACAAAGAATGTTATTATGCAAGTGAGGGTATATCTGATGATGAGGATGGTGACCATGATGAAATTGGATTAATGTCTATTAAGGATGATGAACCTATACATGAAGAAAAAACCTTAGTATTCTGAGTTGAAAATAAATATGAATGGGTCATAGATAGTGGTTTTTCACATCATATGACTAGAGATAAAAACAAGTTTGTGAGTTTGAAAAGACATGATGGTGGTGTTGTTAGATTTGGTGACAATAATCCTAAACTTATTATTGGATTTGGATCTATTTCTTTGGATGGAAAGACTAACACTAACAATGTATTACTTACTTGTTGATGGACTTAAGCATAATTTTTTGAGTGTTGGGAAGCTAGTGGACAAGGGTTATAAATTGAACTTCATCAATAGAAAATGTTCTATCAAGATTAAATAGGAGACTTGATAGCATTTGGTACTAAGTATAGAGGTAATGTATTTGAACTAAACACATATGAAGTTTCTTGTTTTATTGATAAGGTTGATGATAGTTGCTTATGGCAAAGAAGATTTTGTCAAGTAAATTTTGATAACATTGTGAAGGCAAGTATGACAAAAGCAGTAAGAGATCTACCTAGAATTGTAAAGCCATCTAACACTAAGTGTAGAGAATGTGTTATGGGGAAATAGAATAGAAGCACTTTCAAGAGCAAAGCTTATTCAACAAAAGGGAAGTTGGATCTAGTGCATACAGATTTGTGTGGTCCTACAAGAACATGAGCATACTATGGTCAAAGGTATTTTATAATTTTTGTTGATGATTTTTCTAGAATGATGTGGGTTACAAATTTGAGAGAGAAATCTGAAGCATTTGAAAAGTTCAAGTTATTCAAGGCAGAAGTTGAGAATGGATGTGGTTTATAGATGAAGTGTTTGAGATTGGACAGAGGAGGAGAGTTTACATTAGAGCTATTTAATACATACTGTGAATAAAATGGAATACATAGACTGACTTTAGCCCCTAGAACTCCACAACAGAATGGGATAGGAGAGTGAAGAAACATAACCATATTAGATGATGAAAGGACTATGTTGGTGGAAGGAAATGTGTCACATGTTCATTAGAGAGAAGTAGTTGGCACTGTTGTGTACACATTAAACAAAATTCAGATTAGAGAAGGTACAAATAAAACTCCCTATGAATTATGGTTTTATCATACACCTACTATAAAATATTTCAGAATATTTGGTAGTAAATATTATATCAAGAGAGATGATGAGATAGGAAAGTTTGTTTCTAGAAGTGATGAAAGAATCTTTCTCTATTATTCCACCAAGAGTAAAGCATATAAATGTTTCAATCTAAGACTGAGGAAACTGATTGAAAGTGCCAATGTGAGGATAGATGAAAAGTTTCAAATTTAGGAAAGAATATATTATTGTTTTCAGATAACAGAAACAAGAGAGGTTGTTGCTGAACCTGAAGGACCCTTGATGATCGAGAATGAGATTGAAGAAGAAGAACAATCTGAAGCTATAGAGATATTGAAGACACCAAGGTATGTCAAGATAAACCATCCTGAAGATCAAATTATTGGTGATGCAAACAAAGGAATGATTACTAGATCCAAAGATAGAGATGAAATTTGTTTGATTTTGCGAGTTGAACCAAAGACTAATGATGAAGCATGTAGAGACAAATATTGGACTAATGCCATGGAAGAATAAATGGAACAAATAAAGAAAAAAAATACTTGGGAATTGGTTCCAAGACCTAAGAACAAAAATGTGATTGGCACTAAATGGGTTTTCAGAAACAAGATGGATGAGGAAGGCACAGTGGTAAGAAACAAGGCTAGACTAGTATGTTAAGGCTACTCACAACAAGAAGACATAGACTATGAAGAAAAATTTTCACCTATTGCTAGATTGGAATCTATGAGTTTATTCCTTTCTTATGTTGCACGTAAAAACTTTAAAATGTATCAGATGGATGTGAAGTCAACATTCTTAAATGGTGATCTAGAAGAAGTGTACATTGAGCAACCTGATGGTTTTCCATTGACAGATGATGAAAGCATGGTCTGCAGATTGAAGAAGGCAGTGTATGGACTGAAACAAGCACCAAGGGCATGGTATGCAAGACTAGATAAACATCTACTTATTCTTGGTTTCAGAAAAGGTAATGCAGACAGTAACTTGTATTTAAGAACTGATGAAGATGGAATCCAAATTATGGAAGTTTTTGTTGATGATATCATTTTTGGAGGCAATGATAAAATATGTAAGAAGTTTGCTAAATAAATGGAGAACGAGTTTGAAATTTCAATGATTGGTGAGATGAAATTTTTTATTGGTTTGAAAATTAATGAGAGTAAGAATGTCATTTTTATATTTCAGACCAAATATCTTAAGGAAATGTTGAAGAAATTTGGGATGGAAGATTGTAAACCTATTGGAACACCTATCGTAACAGGAAACAAACAGACTAAAAGTGATGAGACTCAAAGTGTGGTTCAAACTAAGTACTAATCAATGATTGGAGGTCTACAATATCTAATGCACACTAGACCATATATTACCAATGTAGTTGGAATTGTGGCTAGATATCAGGCAGATCCTAAAGAGACACATTTTGCTGTTGTGAAAAGAATTTTTAGATATTTGAAAGGAATGGTAGAATATGGATTATGGTATAAAAAATCTAATGATTTTACATTGCAGGATTTTAGTGATGCTGATTGGGTAGGTAATGTGGATGAAAGGAAGAGTACAAGTGGTGGTGCATTTTTCCTTGGGAAAAGGCTAGTTTCTTGGTTGAGAAAGAAGTAGAATTGTATTGCTCAATCTACTGCTAAGTCAGAGTATGTTGTTGCTACAATAAACTCTACACAATTCATTTGGATGAAAAAAATGCTGAAGGACATTGGAATAATTTTCAAAGAACCAATGATTATCCATTTTGATAACACCAGCACAGTGATATGTCAAATAATCTAGTAATGCATTCAAAGACTAAACATATTTCTATCAAGTATCATTTCTTGAGGGAGAAGGTAGCAGATAAATAAATTAAACTAGAGTATATTAGCACCAAGGAACAGATAGCAGACATATTTACTAAACCTTTGCCAAAATATGCTTTTCAATATCTCAGAGACATGCTTGGGGTGATGGCCCCTCCCAGTACAGACTAAAATGATGTAGATAGGCATCAGTCTAGTGGATCTCAGAGCTATATCATTCTCTGGACTTGATGTATGGATCTACTCCTTAGGGAGAGTGATTGCAAGAGAATACCATGGAGTAAATTTGGGTGATCTTGCACCTAGTTGATTAGACATGAAGATTTGAAAAGGAATACAAAAGACTACAAATGAGTTATGACACCCTTTGCAATTGTTGCTAAAGGGGGAAGGAATCTATGTGAAAATCCTTACTATTTTGGGGAGATTTGTGTTGAGGATATTGAGAAGATTGTATTGAGAGAGAGTACTTTTGGGTTGATGCATATGGATTTTACCATATATTGTTGTTATGTAATTATGTGTATGTTAGAAAGCCTTAATTGGCCAACCTATTTGATTATGTATTAGGAAAGCTTAATTGGTTGACCTAATGAATTATTGTAAGAGGGTATATATGAATGATAATTTCATGTGGAGAAGTGTCAAATAAAAAAGGATATAGATGTATAGAAGCTGCGAAGTTTGTTGACTGCTGGATATAGATCAGAGTTGATACTTCATTGGAACTGACCAAGCAAAGACAATTGCTATCAGAAAGTTCATTGGAATGTGTATTTTCTTTATACACTTGATTCAGATTGTAAATCCTTGAGGGTGGCTTTAACCTTCTTTGGGTAGTGTGCCCTGGTAGTGAGCCAACTATTTTCTTTAACTCCTAACAAGGTCTGTCTCCTAATAGGGACTGTCTACTGTAATGTTGTAACAAGCTCCTAATAGGGCTAATATCTTTTAACAAGGATACTATACTCTTAGTAAATTATTTGTGGGTGTTAACTCCCACCGGGGTTTTACCTTTAACAAGGTTTCCTTGACAAAAAATATTGTGTTATGGTGTTGGCATTCATTGTGTTATCATTTACATTTTCATATTTGGTTTATAAAGTTTAAAGTTTAATAATCTATATCACAACTGATTCACCCCCCTCTCAGTTGTCTTGTGGACTGTTATTCCTAACAAACCCTCCTTCCTATCTGAAAGTCCATGATGGTTCTTTGATGACCATGTCCTTAGACGAATTCACACAACTTGGTGGATCTTCCTCAAAACAGTCACACAAAGTCAAGAAAATATCACATCTTCATCATCGCCAATCTAGTCAAAACATCATTGATTAGCTAAAAGGACATGACTTAAAAAATTCAATGAATATCATCAAAATTTTCAAGTGTTTTGCATTGTATCAAGATTTTCAATAGAATTCCAAACATTCTAATCATTTAGGTTTTGTCAATTTTTAAATCTGATAAAATAAGGTCAATGAAGTTAAAGGATCAAGGTATAAGATCAAATGCTTGGGTTTGACCAATGATATCCATCAAAGGTTCAATAATATCTCTCCACTGAAGTTTTGAAAATCTGCTTCTGATATGTGACCAAAATATAGCACTTCTAAATCCATTTGTACCAAAAAACAATGATTTTCCCCCAAGTGATAAATGAGACCATGTGAATCTTGGGAAAATGAAACCTAGTATGCGGCAATGTAGCTCAAAGACTTTATGAAAAGATTTTTGGATTTTTTAATGTTTTTGGATTTTTTTAATGACTTTTTTTAGTTTCTTGATTTTTTTGATTTTTTTGAGATTTTTAGATTTTACCATCTCTCAAACAAGATCACATTGGTTTTCCCCCAATGTCTATCAAGGTAGAGGACATGAAGGATAGATTTTCAAGATGATGGATTAGAAATGGAAAGGTCATTGATGGATGAAGATTGTGAATGTGACACATAGGACCATCTCCTCAAGATTACCCAAGCTAAGGAAAAAGGATATAGGAATGTGAAACATGTTTTTGGATAAGAAATGGAAGCCAATGATGTAATTATATATAGCATATGGGATAACAGTCTTCTATCATGAAAGTGAGTGATCCAAAAGAGTGGACATGTCAAGAGGTTGTTGATAACAAATTTTTGCATTTTATGTCCTTCATTTTGATCAAGACCAAGGTTCAATTTGGATAATATGTGGATAAGATAGCTAGATAAGGATAAAGGGGTGATGGAGGCTATGAGGAGATGATTTGGGATTATGGAAAGATTGTCGAGGAATAATGAAGGTGGATTAGGGAGAAGGAAGATCATGATAGGGTAGCATGGATACAACAAGTGAATAAGCTGATGGGAAAGATAATGGATGTCAAGATACCTGATGTTCATGGATATGTTCAACCTTGTCAAGATCAAAGGTGAAAGAAGAAATATGGATTTACGTGAGATCAATGGTAGAATATGGAAGATAACATGGATGAAACTTTTCCCCTAGTGTAGAGTGCAAGAGGAAGGAATTACACATGATGCTTGTTTGCTAGGTTTTCATCATGGTACTTGCCCAAGGCACCACAAGAAGTGGTTTTGACCATAGGATGGATTTATTTCTCTTTACTTTTTCTACCAAGGTGCTTGTTTTACCAAGTTCTCACAAAGGCACTTTTTTCTTATTCATTTTTATTCATTTTTTGTATTTTTCAAAATTTTCCCAACACCTGGATCTTTGGACAATGGTCTTCTGAAAGATATGCTATAATAAACCATGAATATTTCTAGGATTCTCAAAGATATTGATAAGATGATGATAGAGGACACATATGGAGGATAAGGGTATATGGTGGTAAAGGTTTTATGCCATAGATTGGATAAAAGGGAGGGAAAGATGGAAAGTGTGTGTTGGATAATGAATGTGAGGATAAGAAGAAAGTTTGTTGGGGATGAAAATTTTGGCAAGATCAACTTTGACACACACTTTGAAGAGTGGTAGAATGATAGAGGAACAATGGATGAAGGAGGTGAGGATGTAGCTAAGATACTGGATTTTGGGATATAGGAACCCAAAGTAGACTTGGAAAGTTGAAAATGTTTGGAAGGAGATAGAATGGAAGCCTTTGGAAGCTTGAATGTCAACTTTGATTTTTCTTTTGTGTGAAAGTCTTTCAAAAGTGACTTGGGAATCCACATAACTATTGACTTTTCTTCCTTTTGTGATGCTTTAGAATTCATTTCTTTAATTAGGGATTTAGGAACCTACATTTTCTTTGTTTTTTCTTTTTTCTTGGTGGACCTTTGCAGCCTCTTGGAAATTTATTTTTTCTTTTCATTCACATGTCAATTAAATGAGACATGGTGATTTTTATACACATGTAGACTCTTGGATTTCTGATTTTTATGTTGCACATCCAAATTGCTTCCAAAATACTTGGGAGTTGATGATGAATGGGAATAATATGGAGGGTTCATATGGATTGGTGTTTGGAAATTCTTCAAGTATGTGTGCCTTCATTTATCTTGATACATGGTAGGGTAAGTGAATGGAGAGCTAGAAATGGTAGGCGTGATTGATAGAGGAATATAGGGACCTAATATGGATGGAAGGAATGAAGAATTTAGCTTTGGGACATAGGAACCCAAAATGGATTTGGAGGATGGTGAAGGCATATGGTTGCATTTGAATGGAGGGAGATAAGGTGTGAAAGGGATATCAACATTTTTGGAATGAGCTGCATTGTTGAGGTTCTTGTATTTAAGATTTATCTTTATACCCATAAGATAATGAATAACTTTCATAGGAACAACTTTGATAGGATCAAATGAATCTTGAAGGGATTTATTATCATGCAATGGATTTGGAGGAATTATGGTTTCTTGAGGTGAATATGGAGGATCATGACAAGGAGTTGATGGGATACTTATATCTTGACAAGGATCTTTGAATGGTGTAGACAAGGTGCTTTGCTCTTGATTTTAAATATGTTTATTGGAAATGATGGAAGGGATGTCTTGATCTTGCTTGGGAAGTGAAGAGGTATGTAGCTCTTAAGGTGGAGGGATATCTTGATCTTTCTTGGGAAGTGAAGAAGTATGTAGCTCTTGAGGTGGAGGGATATCTTGATCTTGCTTGGGTAGTGAAGAAGTATGTAGCTCTTGAGGTGGAGGGATATCTTCTTGGAAGAAATGAAAGGGTGCAAGGGGATCATCACAAGATTCTATGGATATGGGAGCTTCATCAAATATGGGAGGGGATTGTATAGAATCTTGATCTTGATCTTTATTGATATTTGTTTCTTTTCTCTTTGGATTGTTCTCTTGACATGGAGCCACTTCTAAGGACAAGGTAGATGTTTGGATATACGTGGGGAATGTTTTGAGGAATTATGGAGAATCCTTTTGAATAGGTATTGAAGCACATGATAGCTTAGGTTCTAAGATCTTTGAAGCATAGAAATTATTTTCAGCAAGATGTAAGTTAGCTTGGGTCTCTTTTAGAGGTAGCCCTTGAGGGTAGACATAGTCAAAGAGTAAAGTATCATCATTAGGCTCACTATTTGATGGGTGAATTTTGGATAGTTGTGGAGCTTTGTGAGATGGATGAAGGATGAAAGTGGTAAAGGATATGGGAGAAAACTTGCTAGATAGAGGTTTATACATTAGATATTTCTTGAGAGTGGTACCTTTCTCTTCATTCTCTTTATTATCTTGATCATAAATAGGGTGGTCATGAAAGTTCCCTTCATCCAAAAAAGGTGTGTTGTGCTTAAATGTTTCATTTCATGAAGAAGATGAAGATATAGATGGCCCATCATCATAAATAAAATGATAGATTGATCTTAATTATGGCTTGTTAGATGATGTATCCTTTTATTTTTCCTCAGTCTTCCTTAAGGTTGATGTGTCATAATTATGAGGAAGGGTAACTCCTAATTGAGAAAAATTTAAGAAATATAATTCTTTATCCTTCTTCAAAATTTATTCCATGATTTTGAGGAATATGGGATCTTGGGATGCCTCCTCAACTTTATCTTTGGTTACTTCTTCGTGTTGAGTCCTATAGATATTTTGATCTTGATTTTGATAATTATTCTCCACCGTAGGATTGATATGTTTCTCAAATAGATTCATCATTATAAATGATTTTGAAGAATCTGATCTATTTTTTGCACTGGGAAGAATTAACACTAAAAAGGGTATCCAAATATGATTTCAAAATCTTTGCAAACCCTCAAGATATGCCCCTTGTTTTCCCTTCTTTGTTTCTGGGCGTCACTTTACTATTGTGTAAGCGTGACTTCACACTTTGTAGGTGTCAACTAGAATTTGTCTATGTGGCACTCTGCAATTTGCAAGTGGTGTTTGTCTATTGGTAGGAAATTTTTAACTGTTTACATGTGTTAGTTTCCAGTAACTTAGGCGTCACTTCAATAGTAGGCATTTTTTCACAGTTTTTAAGGGTATTAAAAATGTTAAGTCTGTGATTAGATTTGTTTAATGGTATTCTTTGTTGAAAAATTTAAATACACACACAAAACACACACCAAGTTTGTATCATGTTCCTAAAACACACTAATGTGTATGTTCTCTATCATTTCAATGGGTCTTAAACAAGAATAGATTCCAATCAATCTACCTAGAGTCAGATTTGGCTTTTAAACATTGTTGGCTCTAAAAGGTAGCTTTCTATTTATCAAGGATTTAATGAACACCTCCGTTTTAGGTCATGAAAAGTTATTTTACCCCCTTGTGGGCTTCCCACACGTACAAAAGTATGATTTTTGCACAATCCCCAAGGACTACTAGAGGAAGTGATGAAACTTAAGAACAATCTAGTCACTACAATCCATTATGGAAGAGTGCATTTATTTATAGTGGGTCGGAGAGTGAAGAGACTGTCCCTGTTGTTCTTTGTTCCAAACACTTCAAGCACTTATGTTCTTTTTCAACCTCGTAACAAAGAGGTTCTTAAAAATGAAGTGTGTGGTTCAATTATCCTCCCTTTCTTTCTACCACCCCAAACTCAACATTTTTGAATTTTTGATCAAATTTGAAAAGTTGAGAGCATATGCCTAATGTTTCGTTCAAGATGGAGAATAATAGGGTGTCCCTATTTAGCTAGATTTAAATGAATTTGCCACAATTTAAGCAAAGCAATCTTGAAGAGAAAATATCTCATTTTTTAGCTAGCAAAGTGTAGGCACTTTTTTTGAGGTTTTTTGCTTTTTTATTTTTTCACTCACTTAGTGGTGATTGTTCCCTCTCCGGCTCCACTAGAAAGTTAGTCAACACAAACAATCAAAGTGAGCCAAACAAAAGATAATTGAAATACAATTAAATCTCTTAGCAAGATTTGCACAAAAAACACCTTAAAAAATTGATGCATTCAATCAATTCAAAGAGGGAAATTTCTTCTTGTAGAAACCAATAACCTTGATATAATGCTCAAATAACTCTTGTTCCTTCTCTAAATTATCCAAAATTGAAGCACTATGAAGTTCTTTCGAGTACTTGTTTTGAACCCTTACCTTTGTTTGGCCTTTTGAAGTGCACCTCTGGTTTTTACACTTTTAGGTGTCTGTTCATCTGCAAAAAACACAATAACAAAGAGTTATAAATATAGATTTATCAATCTATGAGAAATAACACATAAACTACAGTAGGCATCATTTTACAGCTAACATGAGTTATTTTGGAGTTAACTATGTGTGACTTTGCAATCAGCTAGGCATGATTTAAACAATTACATGCATTAAACTATAAACCACAGGCAGTGCAAAGTATGTAAATTGTGACACAGGATGGTTAGTAGGTAGCTGAAGAATATTTTTAGGCATGATTTCCCAACTCGCGAGCATCACTTTACAGAAATAGGTGTGACACTTTGTCTTGCAGGTGGTGAAATAAATTAAGATAGAGAAGAAGGAAATTCTGTAGGCATCATTTTTCTGTTGGTAGGCATCACTTGGACCTGCAACCTGCCAAGTTTGTGGAAAATGAACCAAAAACACATGAAAATTGACAAATAACAAGAATTAGAGGTTCAAGACCCCACAATGGGCGCCACTTGTGTATGCATAATTCATATCTTCATGAAATAAAGGTGCTATCTATCAATTATATAGAAACAAATAATACAATTTAATCTAAGAATGGACAAATAAAGCATTTAACATCTCATGGATCTCTAAGTAAGCTTTCCTAATAGAGCTCTCAGCCTTAATCTCTACTAGTGACAATCCTAGAATGAGAAATTGATTATGATATTCTTAATCTAGCTCAAATTCCCTCCATTTTTATGATATTTAATTCAAATTCTCTCCAAAATGCTATCAATTATGCTCAATTTTCTATGAAATGCTCTTAATTTTCTATGAAATGACTATAATAAGGATTCTTTGCATACAAATTTTCTAGGATCTCTTATGCTCTCAAAATGGCTTCTATTTATAGGATTTTCCCAAGTGTAGGGGGTAGATTTACTTGATCATGATCAAGCCTTGGTTGAGTGAAAGGCTTTGAGAGGGTTTCAAATGGGGGGACAATATAAATTATTGTCTCAAAGGTTTGGACAAAGGGACAAATTTGGGTGTTTAAGATTCAAAGTTCAAAATGAGTGATTGAGATTGCAAATTAGGAGTGATCCATTTACTTTGTGTTATCAATTCTCATTTGTTGCTCAAATTCATGTTGAAGGATATTAGGATTTATTAAATTCTATCAATTAATTAAATTAGCCATGTAGGGGAATAGGTTCAATTTGTTTTTTTTGATTTAAACTATAGAATTAATTGATTAAAAATCAATTATATAGTTTGATTTATACCTTCAAGCTTATATTTGATCATTTGATGTCATTATTTATTTAATCTTTTGATTTAAATGATTTTGTCCCAATTTGATTGATAAATGTCCATTTAATCCATTTTGATGAGATTTAGAGCATTTGGCTAAGATTTGCATATTTTCTTGATAATAGAACACCTGCCTAGTTTTAGGTATCTACAAACTGCAATAACATACCAGTACACTAAAGGTACTTATCTGAACCACCCACCAAAGATATTGTTGGCTACTATAGAGCTGTATATTTTTTTGGCATTGCTGTCAAAGGGAGAGAAAGATTCAATGAAATATCAAATGATGTAAGAAGTATGAAAAGAATGAAAGCATAAACAAGAATTAATCCAAGAAAATGAAATGTTAGAAGATTTTACCATAAACCAAAGGAGAGAAAGATTTCAAGATCAACCACAAAGCATATGAGAAACTTCAAGAATCCAACAAAGAGCCAAGATATTTTGGTAAGG
>MU227345.1:5553047-5566855 GCA_018584345.1 Thuja plicata
GCAAAGACTATTACACAGAAGAAGAAGACAGAAGAGAGAAGGATCTAAGGCGGCCAAAAAGCCAGAGGAGACATCATGTTGAAAAGAATGATTTCTATATTATCAACAATACTGAATAAACTCCTTCTAAAATACAAAGATGACAATCCTTATAAAGGATGCCGAAACCCTAAAAGGGCAACTGTTAGGAAATAGAAACTTTCCTAAGACTAAAGAAACTGCCTAAGTGAAACTTAAGCACTAAAGAGCAATTGCTAAATTACTCTAACAAAGTCAACCCAAGTTGACCAAAAGTTAATTGTCACCAAAAGGTGCGAAACTGAAACCCTAGGGCCCAGAGGCTGTGAGAAACACCTGGTTCAAAAGTTGAGGTGAACGGTTAAGGTTTGACCAGGGTTGACCCATAGTCAACTATGAACAAATCTGGTCAAAAGGGAGAAAATAATGTCTAACGCTAATCTAGTTTAAAGGAAACAATATAATTGGTTAATTTATCGTTTAAACCCACATAAAATTATTGAACAAAATATCCTCTATTCCCAAATTTAATAGCCTAAAAATTAAAGGGACTAAGTTATTTAATCTAAAGAAATAAACTTTTATCTCTAGAACGCTATAACTTTAATAAAAATAATTAAATTTAAACTCCTTAAAATCTAAACTAACATCCTAAGTTAAGATAATATTTAATGTAATATAAATCTATTAAACAAATGATTAATAATAATAAATAACAAAAAAAAAAGAAAACAATACTAATTTAATCTAAAGCCTATAGAAAAAAGTTTAACTTAATATAACAAAAATAATATTAGAATCAAATAAAATAATCTGCTACTAAACATTAACCCCTTTCTCTAAAAAATAACAATCTTAAAAACTAAAAAAAAATTTAAAAAAAAAAAATCAAATCTTATATGATTTACAAAACAAAAATCATGTCTAAACTTACCAATCAAACCACATATATAAACTTAAAACTAAATACGCCAACATATACATTTTAAAAATGAAACAAAAAAAAAAATTTAAACCTAAAAAAAAAAATTTCGCAGGGTCAAAAGAGAGGAGTGGCGGCCGAAAAGCTAACATGGGCGGTGGATTCTATAGTATGACCGGGGGAAAGAATGGCGGCGAAACCGGTGGCGGTAGAGGTTTTAATTAACTAGTGGGCGGAAAAAAGTCCACGGCCGCGCGGGGAGGAAAGTGAAAGGCGGTTGAAGAAGGCTGCAAGGGCGGCAGAGTGTACAGAGGGGAGCTGCGCGGTAGTGGCCATAGGCGGCACCACCACCGCCCGACAGAAAAAAGGAAGCGAGGAGTGCCGGCCAGCGGCGGCTCTGTCCCACTGTATATACAGTGGGTGGCCTGCGCGCTATGCGGCCCCCAACAAATGAGCTGCGGGCTGGGGGGTTTTGACCCTCCCCAATACTTGTAATTTTTGTTTTAAGAATAAAACAACTGTCAAACAAACAACGCCCAGCGCTGAAAATTTTTCTTTTATTATTTTATTTTTTATGTTTACTTCATGCAATATAAAACTAAGTTTTTAATATATATATATATATATATATTCTTTTATTATTTGGATAGTGTTTTACCTTAGGGAAAATAAAGAAATATAACAAGGTTTTTTTGTTTTTTTTTTGAATTTACTGGTGTAAAAAGGTCTGTACTTTTCAAAACAGGGACTACATAGGAGTCTTTTTTTTAAATTTTATTTGATCAAAGTAATCCTTAAATTATTCTCCACATTCTAGTGGGAGGAAATTCTAAAATAAGCATAAAATTTTTTTGATAAATTTTATCCATTTTGTCTACTGCTTGATAAAGAATATTTACTTTAAATCAAAAGGAATAATCATACAAATTTTTATTACTACCATAACATAGGTAAACTTATCTTTGTAGTACAATGCTGAAATAAGACTTTCTAATGCGACAAGGAGGATACTCAACAAGTTTGGAAAGAATATAAATTAGATATGTCTACGTCTTGCTCTATTCATACAAATGTCCTCCAAATAATTTTAGTAAATTTTCAATACAATTAGTCTTAATCCTTATCAAATTTCAATGAGGTAAGGCCTCATAAATAAACCTATCAATTGAAGCATATTCTATTAACCTTCAATAACCTATTTCAAATTTCATGAGAACATAAGAATACATAATTTCTTGAAAGATCTAATTACAATATGGGTAGAAGGTCCTTCAATAATTATCAGGTTACAAACTACCACAATGGCCCTAAATCCAGCTTGAAATAACAAAATCAATTAGATCATCAAGGAGTGCAACAGATCATAATTCAGTGGTGCACATTTTTTCCACAAAGGTTTCTTGTAAGTTCCTCCATCTAGCTAAACCTGATAAGAGAGGGATAACCATGGATGCTCACCACTCAACCTAGGCCTTTACAAGGCCACTCCTGAGCTAGGGGATCCAAACTGGAATGGGTTACAAACAGAAACACCAACAAGCAGGAAATAAAATAGAGAACTCAAACACAAGAAATCTTCTCAACATCAGGATGAACAAGAGGAAGTATCTCCAAGAGACCTTCCATAACAGGGTTAGTGGTAGACCTCACTATAGGAGAAAGCCAAGGATGATAACGAACACACAAGCCTCACATGGACTTGCAAAGGACCATCTTCACAAGATGCAGTCCTGAATAACATCCTTATGCCTCCTAGGTACCCTCAGGTCCTTCTTGGCATCATGGGTATCATGTTACCCCAAATTTTTCCCTCCACACATGGGAGACTCTACACTAATAGAAATCATTTCCAACTACCCCTTCAAGGCTACTCTACCCTCCCAAGGGTGAGTGTACCTTGAAGACCCATTCAAAATAAATCACAAAATAAAGACATTTAGAACAAACATTTAAATTTCAAAACTGAAAATAAAGCTTCATAAACACATATGACTCCATTAATAGAGTCCTTGAGCTCAAGAACACACATAAACACAAAAAAATAACTTTTAAATAAATCCAACCTTAATCCAAGTTAAGGTGTGAAGAGGAATGGTGTTGAGCTATCCTTCCTAAGCTCCTTCTCCAAAACTTCTTCAAACAGAAATCTGTCTCTAAGGGTAGAGAGTGGGTGAACACTCAACTCATCCTAAATCCTTCCCTAAATAGGAAAACCTCCAAAATGAGAAAGTCTTAACCCAAGGGTGAGGTAACTCTAACCAATCCTAAACTAAACCACTTCCTAACTCTCCAAGGGTGAAGTCAAATGAAACTTGGGTAGAAGAGAGAGTGAGGTTAACCAAAGTCACACTCCTCTTCCAAATTCGCTCAAAACTTAAAATGACACTTAAAGGGAGAAATAAATGAGTTTAGAGGCTCATTAATGACAGAAAATGACCCCTAACCCATAGGGTACCAAGTTGGGTGACTAAAACTTACCCCAGTTACCCCCTAGGAGTCCAAAAGACCTTCTAAAACTCACCCTGAAGTTAACCTATAGATTTCTAAGTGAAAGGACTTCTATAATCTTCTAACCCTGGGGTAAGCTTGGGTAATACTTCTAGATGACCTTAATTAACCCTTAACTAACCTTGGTTTCCCCTTTACTAGCCATGTCAATAATTAAATTACAACAATTGCCAAACTTGGCACATTAAATTAAAACAAATGACATGACTTATTCACATAAACATTTACTAATTTAATAACACACATGTAAACAAAATTTTCAAAATAAACACATAAAAACAAGGTCCATGTCTCTTTATGTAGATAGGATCTTAGAAAGCATGGGTATTTACATTGGCTCAAGTACTGGGTCCCCAATTTAGATCCATGGTGAACTTTTCCTGCACACTCAATGCACACATCAGTAGATCCAAAACAACATGATATGAAACATAACATAACGTCAATAATATATATGTAAGCATATAAATCACATTGCATTAGAACTCAAATAACCTAGCATTGATTTCCCAAACCAATTTCATCATATTTACATTCATACATGTAAGTCCATATAAGACATCAACATAAGTTGAAACTGAATCAGAACATAAAGCATCTCAAAAGTACCCTGATTACAAAATCAGGTGCTGAATATATAACACAGGATTTCACTGATCCTCAAATGTATAAAAAGTCTCTAATAGTCAAAGTATGTCAAAGCATAAACTACTGAAAGTATGAGAACAAAATAGTAAAACTATAACAGTCTAATGTAGGTCTCACAAATACCCTAAAAATATTCCTTCTTCACCTTTGGAGTCAAGTTTTCTATTTCTATCATCTTTCAAGATATAACATTGACTTCCAAAAATTCTGAAGTAACTTACATTGGGTGTGTATCTATACCATAGCTCATAGGGTGTCTTCTTGGTGTCTTTCTTCCATTGTACTTTATTCAATGTGTAGACAATAGTACTGACAGCTTCCCTCCATAATGCTTGAGTGATGATTTTCTCAATCATCAGTGTTCTGGCGCAATCAACAATGGATCTATTTCTTCTTTCAACAATCCTATTTTTTTGTGGTGTTCTTGGTGCAGAAACCTGTATTTTAATTCCACACTCATTACAAAAGTTAGTGAATTCATTTGAAATAATTTTTTCTCCTCTATATGATCTTAAGCATTTCAGTTCCTTACCATTGGGTGTGTGCACCAAGTTGTGGACAAAAAAGTGGACACATGGTTTTAAAAAATTCAAATTTCATATAACCCAATTGGGTTATTGAAATTTCAAAATTGTACTAGGCTTGGTAACCAAGCCTAGATAATATTATTAAAAAACTTTACCTTTCTCAGAATCCGATCAGGTTCAGAGATGTTTCTAGTAACCCGATCATGTTATTAGACATATTATATTTGCTAATAACCTGATCGGGTTCTAAGATGTTTCTAATAACCTGATCGGGTTATTAGAAACATATAATATTTTTCAAAGCCTATGGCTTAGGCCATTTTGAATGCCTAAAATGCAGAGAAGCATACTGGAGGAGATAAAAAACACCAAAGAACCCATGTGAGCTCTGAAGAAAACAAGATTCTTCAATAATTTGCACATTTTGAAGCAATGGCACCCCATAAGAAAGGTATGTATTATTGTTTTTATTGTTTCATTGAGTTTTTTTTTTAGAATTTATTTTATCAAATTAGGTTATGATATTTATTTTTTATTTTCTTTTATTAATTTTATCTCAGATTCGTCAAAAAACCCAAGAAGAGAAAAAAGAAATGAAAGACCACCCCCCATAAACCCTCCTCATCCACCACCACCATCACCACCCCTAAAACCTCCTCAAAATTATCCTCATCCACCACCATCACCACCCATAAACCCTCCTCAAAATTCTCCTCATCCACAACCACCGCCACCCATAGACCCTCCACATGTGTCATTAGATCATGTAAATGCAACACAAGAAGACCTTGTGCAATGCCTTAACTAGAATAGTCAACAAATTAATATATTAGTCAATAGGTTGAAGGCTTCTGGCCTTTAGCATCACTCTACCCTCACCACAACATTAGAAAAAGGTCTAAGAGTGCAAATGAGGTGTCTCAAGAGGTGAAAAAATGGGGTTCATGGAGGGATAGGTGTCATACATATTATGCTAATGGTTTATCATATGAGGATGTGAAAATAAAAGGCATAGAAAAACATGACATATGTGCTCTTTTTATTGATCCTAATACTAGAAATTCCCTAGAAGTTGATACAAAATGGTTTCCTATACATTAGTGTGCTCATAGGGGGATGGAATCATATTTTTGGGATAGGTGGTACATGGTATTTAACCAACCACCTTGTAATAATAATGAGGTGCCTTTATATTTTTTGAGGAAGCTATACTGTGAGTTTATCCTTAGCATGAAGACAAATTACTTTTACTTTCATGAGTTACAGGGTAGAGGGAGAGGCTCTGTGTAGGATAGACCTAGGGTACATAGGATTACGCGACCACAAGAGAGGAGGCATACTGCAAGAAAACCACTCATTCATGTTGTGGTACTAGCAGTGGTGAAGGAGTCTATGGATATATAGACTCTTCATACAGCTGCATCATTGACTAATGTCATTATCCAGTATGGCACTCAGTTAGTTGGAGAGAATGGATAAGTGCCTGTACCACCTCCATCTTTATTAGATGTGCCATTAGGATCATCCCATTCCATACCAGTCCATCATCATTAGATGCACCATTAGGATCATCTCATCCCGTGTGAGCTCCATTATCATCAGATACACTTGCAGGGTCAACCTAGCCCATTGAGCATATCTGCATCAGTTGTAATGGTATATGTGATGGGGTAGATAGTTAGGTGAGTGTTGATGGTTCGACATCCCATTCATGTGTACATTGTGGGAAAAGATTTCATGCATCCACTACTAAGGATATGGCCCTCACAGATGATCTATTGTCAATGGTGTATGGTACAAATCTGACACAGGTTTGTTTAAATTTATGTTTTGACATGTTATTTTAATTAATTACCTAACTTTATTAAAATTAAATAATTTTTTTATGTATATAAGAATATAAATTGATACATGAATAATATGCATTGTAGGGTATAGCTGGTGGTACAAGCACACCAAGGAGTGCTTGTTCTAGTAGACATAGACAGGTAGCTCAAACACCTGAGGTGATGTTTTATAAATATTCATAAAATAGAATAGTATGTTATTTTCAAAATATCATATCTTAATAATTTATATGGTGGTAACTTAGTGTATGTTTGTTTTCTATTGCTTTATGGTCAAATAATGTTTTCTAATGTAATTCAGCTCAAGGAATTCACTTCCTTGTCCAATCATCATGAATCAAATTGATTTGAACTCCCGCCCTCCATCCTTGGACTCAATTCAACCAATGTTGAACTCATACATAGACTCATACCCCAACAAATCACTTATTGGATTCTGAATCAACCTTGAACATCATTTAGAACATCCAACCATCATTCTTTTACTCTTATTTCTTGTTCAAAATCATGAGTACAATCTCTAATTTTTCACTGATTGTGAGTACCCTTAATCCTTCAATACACCTTCATGGCCTTCTGAAGAATCCCAACATACAACTTCTAAGACACCCCAAGAACCCCTCAACTTATCACAAGGACCTTATAATATTGCTCAAAGCACATTCACTTGCCAGTTCAGTAAATTTTACTCTCTGACATTTCACTGTTATACTAGGACAGTCCCCATATGCCAGTTTATATCTTCCCCATAGACAAGAACCCATCTATAGCCTAGGTTCATAAGCACCCAAAATATTTTCATCACTTCCCATACCACCTAATTTGATGCAAGTGCTAGAAAATGGAAGTGTTTACTTCTGAAACCAATTGGAACACTTAAGTATTCACAAAACAACATCAAATCCACAATTAGGGACCTTGGTGCTCGGTTCTCTAGAAGTTATACACTACTGTGTATATTCAAATTTGGTGCATATATTGAGATATACACCTAGGGCTCGATCATATGGCCATCTCCAGGGCATCAACACAAAAGAAACTTGTAGAATCTTTGAAAGCATATTACAAAGAAGATTTCCACTAGATATTATCCAATTCCCATGGTGGAAATGCTTCAAACTTAAAAACAATGTAAAACTCTCAGAAATGAAAAAAAAATAGAGTTGCAGAGACAAAAATCATGATAACTCAAGTTATAGGTAAGATCTCTTCACCAAACTAGTTGCATTTGAAGGCTAAGACATAGGGGAATCTGGCCAAGTTGGTTTTATGCCAATTTGAAGTCCATGACCATAGTATATATCCCATGACCATAGTGTACCAAGTGGCTTATAAGTGCCCAAACTTGGAACTAGGTCTCACAATTGGATCTCAACGATAGACTAATTCTAAATCCTTCAACTACAAGATTTCTTGGGTCCCTTTTGGCCAAGAGGGCACTGATAAAATCAAGGGTTTTCAATATTCATGAGACTCCATGTGCTAGGAGGTGCCCCTGCACCATACTCAACCTAAAAGCACTCTAAATCCCTCCATGCTAAGGGTAAACACACTAAAACATACTCACTGCCAGGCTACAACAATCTTATTACCTGCTGCAAAAGTGGTCCTAACCTCTGACCCCCATGAAAACAATCTAGTTCATTCTTCTCTAACTGTGACTACAAATTTGTTAAAGAATAGTCTTGTGTGTGAAAGAAGAATTTTTTTTTTATATTTTAATAATGGTTCATAATTTTTTTTTATAAACTTGTGATATAAGAGTTGTAGAGCATAATCATTTGTGGAATTCAAGTGAATCATAATATTCATTGTAAACTATTGCTTTTATATTTATTTGTTGTTTTATAGGGCTTGTAAGGGGCTCAGAGTTTTGAGATTGAGGATGTCACCCTTTCTGCCATTGACTTTGGCTTACAGAACTATGTGGTATCATATTTTTCACACCTCTTATTTATAGTTTTAATTGAACCCATGTGGTATCATATTATTTCTCTTATGTTAATTTTTTTTTTGTTAGCCTACCCCACCAAACTTGAGGTCATTAGGAAAGAGGAAGAAATCATCTGGGACATTGAAACAAAAAAGGTAATTAAGTCCAACTTAAGTATATTTGTTGAAATGTATTATGAACATTTGATTGTAGTCTATATTGATGAATGTAATTGACTTGTTTATTGTATACATGTCGAATCAATTGGGTTTCATTGAACTAATGAATGCCCCAGACACTGCTGATGTTCAGGAGAAGGAGGAGGTAACATGTTTTCATACTTACTTTCAATTGCATTCTTGTTTGTTCAAAATATTTCAGACAGAAATTGGTCATATCTACCTCAGATGAGGTGAACCCTTCTCCACTTCCTAGGGATCCCTTTCCTAGCACAAGAGATCCAGTTGTAGTATGCATTTTCTTTTTAGGCCATGCATTTTTTTTTTTAGTATTTATTGTTTATAACATGTATTTTATATTATTTTTTCTTTTATAGGACCCTTCACCATTGCCTATCCTTCCTCTACCTTGTCATTTTTCTAGGAGTCCCCCTCACCCATGGCGAAGCCCATTTCATTTATCATTCAGCCCAAGCATAAGAGATCCAACTGAGGCTTCAGTATGCAAATTTGTATTATCTAGTGTATACATTGTTTGCATTATCTAGTATTTCTCGGTCCTATAACATCTTTTCTATTTTACCATATAGGAAAAGGTCCAAACTGATTCATCAATAGTTTTGGATCCCTCCAGCACAGGTGTTTAAACTCATGTTGTGGTATGCATTTTCTTTTTAGGTCATGCATTTTTTATTTTTTAGTATTTATTGTTTATAACATGTATTTTGTATTATTTATTTTTCCTGTTATAGGACCCTTCACCACTTCTCATCCTTCCTCTACCTCTCCATTTTTCTAGGAGTCCCTCTCACCCATGACAGAGTCCATTTCATTTATCATTTAGCCCAAGAATAGGAGAAAGAGATGGGGTAATCAATAATTCAACTGTTAGCAAATTACAACCCAATATTTATTTATTTTGATATTATTTTGAGATAATATATATGGCGATCCACCACAGTCATAGATATATCAAGACATTGTATAGATCTAGTTGTGGTCATTGAATGACCAAGTTTTGTATGTGTGTGTGTGTGTGTGTGTGTGTGTGACATTTGTACATTGTATATATCGACCGGGACATAGTTGATGTCATTTTTTGTAACTCTATTATGGATTTGGCATGTAGGCCATGTATTCATATGTACGCTATTATTGTTCATTTTGTTATATATTAAACTTAAAATTTGATCCTTAAATTTTTTGGTTGGAGTTTATGCCTTAAGTGTATTCTTGTTTCACATGACTTGCATATATGAATGTGTGTTTCGATAAATTAATGTACTTGTGTGTGTGTACTTCATGTATATTCATGTATATGACTCATAACCTAAATTCATGTATACAACCTACGTGAATGACTTAAGTGAATTTATGTCTATGTTTCATAATGTATATACTACATGTTTGCTCTAGGACATAAGCAATTTTATGATTTAAGTGAATTAATGCTTGATGTGCTACATTGTATTTAGGTGTATCTTTCATGATCTATATGTATGCGCTTCATGACTTAATTGAATTTATGTTTGTAGGTGTATCTTTCATGCTCTATATAATGTTCCTTGGGTACACCTAGGAAGTTATAGGGGTCTTTGGTGTAGGGAACCCAAGCAACACCAGACCTAGATAGGAGTTTGATGCAGAGGATCTAGAGTTCTAGTGTTTACCCTTCTCCAAGTTTCTAATAAACTTCTTTAAACCATCTAATGGTTTCCCAAACCTATGTATCCTTCACAAAGATTGGCCTTCTAGACCATGAATTCAACTTTCCTCCTAGGTATAGTTGAGATGATGAAGAAACAATGCACAATCAATTGCAACTAGTCCAACTAGTCCTCCATTTACCTTGTTTTCTCACTAGATTTTCCTCTAGAACCCCAAACCCTTTCTTAGGATCTTCCCATACACCTCTCAAGATCTAGCGTATGTTCAAAGGACCTTAAATTTCCATTCTAGGTGTTTTAAAAACTTCTCACCACTATAACCATCTCTTTATTATCACTACTCAAAGATAGGCCTAATTAGGCCTAATTGTATTAGGTCTATTTTCACTATTTTTTTACCAAACTCTTCAAATTATTCCACACAACCTTATGGAAGACTATATGATCTAAAATATATCACCTAGCCCTTCTAGAATCCAAATTTATAGATCTTCAAGACACCCACAACCCTAATTTCTTCTAGGCCCTAGTTTCTAGGCAATGTTTTAGGCCTCTAGACCAGTCACTAAAATATGCATTCAATTGGTCTTCAATCTTCATACCAACTCCTGAAACCTTTTGATCCTTCAAGGAGATACTTGAGGGCTTCCACACATGCCACTAATATGTCCATACAAGATCATGGGTGTGTTGTTTCAATTCAATCTTTGTCTTGTCCTAGCTCACCTACTCCAAGTCGTCAGCCTAGGGCATCACTCCAAGCCTAGGAGTTTAGTTAAAAGAACAAAAAGGAAAAAAAAAAAACATTGTATACAGACCCTAACCTAACATTCCATAAGGTTTCATTCATTTTCAACTATGGATGCTTAGGTTAGAGTCATTTTTGTTCCCGCAACTCTGCAAATGGAAATTGCAGACACAGTCACCTAAATCAAGTGTAACTTTACAATGCCTTAACTTGAAAACAAAATTGAATATGAAAAAGAAAGATAAAACAAAAATCTACACTCCCATGCAGTCATATTGTTCAATGCAATTCGTACATAGTTGTACAAGGCTATAGAAACACTATAAATGCAAGTAAAACTCAGGGAATCATCCATACACAAAGCTCACACATGTGGTCTATAACTAAAACTCCATTAACCTTCCAAAATACTCAATCCATGCTTGAATACCTAAGCTTGGGTGGTTACAACCGTCCATTTATTTACTGAGCAACTTTTTGCAAATGTTGCAAAAGTTGCTTGAGCAACTTTTGAGCATTTCTTGCTCTTTCACAAATTTGGTCAATTATGTTGATGTTTATAGCTTCGATCAGATAAAATGATAAATAATATATTAATATATATATTATAATAATGGACATTACTACTATATATATATTAATATACATGTTTAAGATTATTTCTTTATAATATTGAATTAAACAAACATAAATTGATAATATTGATTCAATATATTTTCTACATTACATATGCATATTAATATTTATAATATTAATAATTTTGTTATTATATATATATTAATATAAATATTCAATGTATATTAAAATTGATCATATTTCATACGACTATGTTATACCCATTAACATCGGTCATTACATGTTATCAACAACCTTGGATAATATCAGTTTTGTAAATATCGATTGTTATCGGTTGAGATAATACGTTAAACTGCCATCGGTTAATACACTGATTTGTATCAGTGTAATCATTTATTAATGTACCGATCAGTATCAGTTATTGCATGGATAAATTAATATGAAGTTTTGTTATTAGAATATGAAACGGTGTTTTTATTGAAGAGGCATGTAAATAGAGCGACATGTCTCCTCGTGGAGATATGTCTCTCTATTCACATATCTCTCATATATATATATATATATATATATATATCTATATGAATAAAGACAAGTATATACAAAACACACAATACAAGTCTTATCCTATTCAATCTGTAGTTAACATAAATTTAGTCAATAGAAATAATTGATTAATTAATATATCTATATATATTTATTACTATATTAGTAATATATATATATATATTGTTTATATATATATCATATATTTATATTGAGAAATTATATATGATTGGATTTTAAAAGAAATTAAAACATACAATTTGATCACAAAATTTAACATGGTATTAGAGCCAGGTTCCTTCATTAAAGCTTAATCGCTTGAAGAGTGATCCATTTGAATTGAAGAAAGTTTAAAGATCAGTGTTTAAATTATATATTTGTTGAAAATCTTATACCAAAAAAATGGTGAATGGAATGAGACTTGAATATAGACTTGAAGGTGCTTCAAACTTTGAACCTTGGAAACTTTGGATGATGCTAATACTAAGGAAAAATGAATTAAAATCAATTGTAGAAAATCCTCCTAAATCTAATGAGAATGACGAGGAGAGAAAATGTGTAAAAGACAATACCAGAGAAATGAAACTATTAGTTGATGGAGTAAAAGATCATTTACTACCTATTATCACAAAGCTAGACTCTGCATATGAAATGTTCAAAGCTCTTGAAAACATGTTTGAGATCAACAACACTAGCATAATTCTCTCTCTTAAAAATCAACTCTCTAACATTAAAATGAATAAAGGAGAGACCATCAACTCATACTTTATGAGGATAACAGAATTAAGAAACCAACTCTCAATAATTGGTCACATCTATGATAATAAAGAATTGACTATGGTAACTCTAAATGGACTCCCAGTGTCATGGGAAAACTTCAAACAAGGAATAAGTTCTCACTCCAAACTTCCCAAGTTCGATCGACTAAAATTTGACTGCATTCAAGAAGAATGTAATCTAATATCCAGAGGAATCAACAAGGAATCCACAAATGAAGACATTCAAATTCTCTCAGCTAAATTCAAAAGGAAAGAGGGCATGAAATCTAATGGTAGAAAATTGTTCAAGAAATCTAGAGGCCTCTCCACAATACAATGTTATAGATGCGACAAGTATGGTCACACTGCATTTAAATGTCCCGGCAGGCTTAAAATTCAGGCTTCCCTTGCTGAAGCTAGTAATTCAGATTTGCATTCAGAGAAACTTGTATTCTAAAGAACTACTGATATCTTGTGATTAAGAGGGAGTTCACTGATGAAGGTGGAACACTTCTAAGGTAAACTTGATATAATTGTAATAATATATTATTGTATTAATGAAAATATTTATGTTATTTTGGGCCCTGTGTAAATCATGAGGAAGTGACGACTTCCAAATGATTATCACTTTTAATTGTTAAAAGTTATTATAAGGTGACAATCTTACAATAACTTGATCTTCTATCATGATAGACATCTTATGATGGCTGAAACAGATCATGACAGATGATATGAATGTTCCTATGGTAAGTGCACATTACCTATGGACTTTTTTTTTTGGAGTACTTGGTGGACATCATGTTGAATTGATGTTGGTAGGCATTTACTCTGAGCACTTGGTGAATATCATGTGACTTGATATTCTTTAGGCCAATGCTCTTGATATCATTATATGATATCTTTGTAAAACTTTTGGGTACTTGGTGGACATCAT
>MU227345.1:5570842-5583911 GCA_018584345.1 Thuja plicata
AGGTCAGATATGTGATCAAAATCTGTTGATGCTTCAAACTAGCTCAATTGTAGTGCTCTAGGAAGTTGATATGTATCAAGTGGTTGCAAAGGTGTATAAGACCATTCATCAACCCACTCTTTTGATTTGCATTCCTCCCACGCAAAATTCATACAAGACAAGAAAAATATGCCATTAATCTAGTTTAAATACGTAGTGATGGTGCATTTGAACTTCTAAATGAGGGCATGTCACTTGATCCTTTAACTGTACAACAATCTAGATAGTTTTCAATGTTAGACTCATTTATCAACCAAAAAAACCTATTAACGATAGTATTACCTTCATTACATGTTCCCATCGTAGATTTGCACCATCGCACAATATTTTTTTCATTTATTAACTGCACACCACCTTTGTACTTCAATTCCTCTCTGGCAAGATCTCTTTTTACACATGCACCTGCACCATCATGCTTGCCTTTTCCATTCCCCACCTCCGTGAAATTCCAAAAATGTTGAATGCCACTTGTCATGTGCATGCTACTCAACCAATAGAACATCCTTGCATTCTGAATTGTGAGGTGTAATTGTCTGACCATATTATGTATTGGTTGTACTCAATACCTCTTTCTCTTAAATTCTCATAGAAAATTTTGAAGCAACCTTGCACAAACTCTGATGAATGTGTGTGATCATCACTGATGTATAAGTGATAATCTCTTTAAAACATTTCTATCTGTGTCTGTGCTATCATGTGCATGCAAGAATGCTATATATATAAATATCATCACTTGTATAGAATGGTAATACAATGCTTGCATTTCATTCTAAGGTTTAAGTGTATAATTCTCAGCAAAATCAATAATGGAGACAATAGTACCAAGGGGAAAAGTGTCCTTACATATCTTGAATTTCTCATCCAACCACCTAGCTCTATGTGAATGACGTATGTACTCATAAACTATTTTCTCTTGAAAAATGTTCATAAAATCACTTACACATATCATTTTTCACTAACTCACACCTCTTAAGTTCTTTTCCATCTTTTAGACCCTAAGTTACTGTCTTGTATTTTCCAAAAGAAACTAGTGTATTTCCAATCTCATTTTTTCTCTCTAGATGGTGACATTCGCAACTTTATCATACCACCACATGCACTACAAGATCCATTCAATCACATCATTTTATAATAAATGCAACCATCATCTCAATTGCATAATACACTTGAGATAAAATCTATTGATGACATAGGAGGTGCTTGTAGATCACATTCTTGCAAAATAGTGTCAGTGTGCAAAGTACAACAAACATGAAGATAAATATCATAATGCAAGGAAAATTCAATATGTACCCTGCAACAACATGTGGTGTACGCATGATTAATCTTGATGTAAAAGGATTTTGTCATTTCAAAAAATCTTTGACTAATTTTAATTTAAGGAAATATTTGGAGGAATCTTTCATAAAATTGTGTTTGTGTCATATCCAAAAAGTGTTTTTGATGTAGCATACTATTTGTAGGTCTGATTCTCCTCCTAACAATGTCTCTTTGGTTGGGTGAAACCCTTGTGTTTTCATGCCAAAAATTTTCAATTAATGTTCTTAATGCATCAACAACAACCTTGTCCTTGTGTGGGAGTCTACCCAAGAATGACCAAAGAGAATAAGTTTTTGGATCCTAAATTTTGTCTCGCCTGTGTAAGGCTCTCCATAATGTTGATCTACCTATCCTTAATGACTTGCTTGTTTTCCTTACTATATAAAAAATTTTCATTTCCTTTCCCATTATAGTTGATGTGAGGACATGTCGAGTAAAATTAGCATCTTTACTGCATGATTGTGAACCAATGGCTTGCTATGCATCAAATATATTTCTCACAATGTTTCTCTTAGTACTATTTTAAGCTGTTCTCAACCCCATAATTGTCATTGTCTCTCTAAATATTAGATTCTTAATCATTTCAACAACTACTTGACATCTTCCACTTTGATTTAATTTTTCAAAATAGTTATCCCAAATCTTTTTAACAATTCTTCTATAATTTATTTCCAAAATTTTATCATGCATTGGCCTCAAAATATTTTCATCAATGTCAATTAGAAACTTTAATTTTCTATGAATTATTCTAGGAGGTATTAACACAGCTGCATGCTCTACATTTTCATTAGATGAATTAGGTGCATTTATTGGATTCATTTCAATTGGTGTATGTTGATGATTATCATTTTCATTATGTTCATTTTGTTCATTAATGACATCAAATTGAAATGGTGCATTTGTCACATTAACATTAACATTTTCATTTTCATCACTTGCATTGCTTGAATTTGATGATGTAACTTGTTGTACTGTCCTCATGCTCTCCCTTTGTCTTTCCTTTTTTGTCTCCCATTGTTCAATTGTTCATCTTTTGTTGTTTCCCATTGTTCGTATTGAATGGAACCTATGAATAATATCATGAACATAGAATAGCATGTGAACATCAAATCAAAAAATTAGAAAAAATAAACCATTTTCATGAAATGAGAACTTACAATGATAAAATAACATTAAAACCATAATTTTCAATCATTGCGAAAAAGTGCAAACCTATATGTTCCTAGTGTAAAACAACTGAAAAATAGTTGTGGGACCTCAAAACAACTTGTAATAAATATTTTAAGAATTTTGAAGGAAGCAAGGTTCCTAATTCCATAGAACCTGATCGGGTTATGAGAACATGAAGGCTCAGTGCTCCTAATTACTCAGAACCCGATCGGGTTATGAGAACATAATGACTCAATGCTCCTAATTACTCAGAATCTAATCAGGTTCTAAAAAAATAAGAACAAAGGAGGATTGAGAGAGAGAGAGAGAGAGCATAATTTTTACTTCTTCATAACCTGATCAGGTTTTGAAGAAGTGAAAATTGTGCATTTTATTCTCCAAAACCTGATTGGGTTATGGAGGAGTTGAAAATGTACTTTTTGTTTTTCATAACCTGATCGGGTTATTCAAAATTTAGAAACCTGGTCGGTTTATGGCTTGGGAAGAGCTTTGAAAAATGACCCAAAGGCTTGGAGGCTCATTTTCCCTCCATTTTTGTTCTTTTAGACATTTTTTCATCTTGTAAGATGAATTCTCAACTTTATCTTCATCAGATTTGCAATTTGTCAACTAGGTAGCTTTATAATTTTCACCATAATCTCATACATCTTCTTAGCTTTCTAACCATTTAATTTTTTCTATTTTTGGACAACATTAGCATAGTAAACTTTAATTTTCTTTACCAGTGTCTTGACTGTCCTCACAGACATATGTCTACTATTTTTTTAATAAATTTTGATATACTTAATAAAATTACAAATAAATTACATATTATTGCTCTACACTTGATTCTATACACTTTTTTAAAAAAAGTTTTCATTTTGGATTATTTTGATGCAAGTTATGCCCAACGCATGAACAAGTACCAAATTTTTAGTATGTGATCACTTAAAAAAATCACAGAAAAAAATAATCATAAAAAAATTACAAAAAAATACACAACTTCTATATCCCATTCTTACCTATCATCCTACCAAAGGGATTTAAAAAATACTAAATATAACTATATCTTTTGTAGCACGCACGGAAACAACTATGTTATATTTTTCTAAAAAAATCGGGAACATGTTTTCATGCATGTGAGGTTTGACCCTCTTATTCTTATTGGTTTTTTAAAATAGTTAGTGTTTTAGAAACTATATTCAGAGTACTACAATTTTTATTTTTTACACATCATCTTATTTTGAGTGCATGACCCCCAAATGCCTGTTCTAATTTTAGGTTTACCCGATTTCAGAAAAAATGTGTCCACTTATACCCCCTTTTTGGTCCACAACTTGGTGCACAAACCTCACTTTGTTTTCCTACAATTGTTTTATACCATTTGAACATCTTAAATGCTTATGATTTCTCTTTTAAGAGCATAACTATCATCATTCTACAATAATCATCTACAAATAGAATGAATTATTTATCACCATAGGAGATCATAGTTTTCATGGGTCCAGATAGATTAGTAAGGACTAATTCTAGAATAGCATTAGATGTATGGGTTTTTCTCTTGACACTAGACTTTGTAATTTTACCTTTTTGACAATTCTTACACATGATATTGTCGGGCTTTAACATGCTTGGTAAGCCTCTTACTTTCCTTTTATTGCTTATCTTAATCATGTTGTCAAAATTTACATGACATTACCTTTTATGCCAAAACAATATTTCTTCGTTTCTAGCCATTAAACAAGTGGTGTTAATATCATCATGATAGAATAGGTTACCTTTTGTCTATTCACCAGTTCTGATCAACCTTCCTGATTCATTAAATTTTTTTTCCTTTTTGTTCTAAAATGCAACTTGGTGACCTATGTTATTCAGCTATGAAAGACTCAACAGATTATAGTTAAGGCCTTTCACCCAATATGCATTTTCACATTTGATCAGGTTAATCAACATTATTGTTCCTTTACCTTTAACAGGACAAGGTGAGTCATTACCCATTCTTACTGATCCGCCATTATAGTACTCAAAAGTATCAAAATTTTCTTTATCTCCTGTCATGTGGTGAGTGCAGCCACTATCTATAATCCAAACATCATTCTTACTAACCTTAGATATAAGTGTAGTCTCAACATAAATTTCCTCTTCGTCTGAATCATCCTTCATAGCAAAAAATACCATCTTAATATCTTCATCAGATTCAGTGTTAGTATCTCCAACTTTGTTCTCCGTCAGGTAACAATCTTTCTTCCCTTTGTCCTTGTAGTCTCGGGTATCTCTTTTGTCAGATTGTTGGTTTCTTCTATGATCTTTGTTATCACCTCTATAAAAATTCTTTTCATATGTTCTGCCGTTACTGAACTATCATCTTTTCTTTTGTTAGGATATCTAACAACAAAGTGTCCAATCTCTATACAAGTAAAACTGACCAATGGTAATTTACGTTTGTATCTACCTTTGCCTATCTGCAATCTTCTAGCCATTAGTGCTTCAATCTCATCAAGTCCTTGGTCATCACTGTCACTTTCACTATCATTTCTCATAGTGTGTTTATGACTTGATTGACTTATCTTTAAAGAAGATTTGAATGTAGACTCAATAGATGGTAAGACACTATTGTCAAATTTATTCATTTCAAATGAAATAAGTCTACCAACCAAACTATATAGAGTGACATTATTATTTGCTACTGCTCTCATTTCTTGTATAGCTAATACTCTAATAGCGTAAATAGGCAATAAGGTTCTTAAGATTTTACTTACCACTCTTTCTTCTTCAAGTACACCTCCAACTCCTTGGATAGCATTGAATACCTCTTTGATTCTATAGATGTACTGAGTGATGTTTTCTCCTTCTTTCATTCTTAGGTCATCAAAATTTCCTCTTAGGCTTTCTGCCCTTTCTCTTAGTACATTTGCATCTCCTCCATGTACTAGCTTCAATTTGTCCCACATTTTCTTTGCAGTGGTGCATGTTTTGACATCTTCAAGTTCAGCATCGGAGAGTGAGGAAGCAAGTTCTATCATCATAGAATTGTGCTTGTAATTTTCTTTCAATTGATCAAGTATGTAAGTTCCTATAGGAAACACATATTCAATATAAGTATTGAGTAAAATCATTTCCAATACCTGATAGGTGGAGTCTTTTCCTACTTTTCCATGATGCAAAGTTTTCCTTATTCAACTTAGGTACATCACATTTGCTCATCTTGTGATCTTTTTTTGATCTGTTAAACTCCCTTTCAAAGCACACAAGCTCTAATATGAATTGTTAGAATAACTAAGAGGGGGGGGTGAATTAGCAGCCTCAAAAATTAATCCAACATCAACCCAAAAACTTAGTATCATAATTATAAGCCTCTAGTTATCTTCAGTCGTACAAGATGTATGCCCTTAAATATCTTTATCAAATAACTACTACTTGGAGTTCACTATTAACCCTTACTCTTAATATTTACTGAATAGCAGTTTATCCTTTTTTAGCTTTTACTGAAATGCCATAAATAAATTAATTCTTACTGATCAATCCAGATTAGTTATGTGTAAAGAAAAACACTAAAGTAATGACTCATAAACACATTGACACATGAATTTTTAACATGGAAACCCTGTTAAGGGAAAAACCACTTGGGACTGATGACCCAAAATTTTGATTCTTCTAAAGTGAGCTTGGTGAAGAGCCAACCCTATTAAAGGTTACAAACACACTGTTAAGTGTGACCTTGTTAGAGGATTTATCACTAACAGTTAATCACTTGATATCTGGCATTTCACCATGCTATCTTCATGAATTAACATTTTGATTATCCTTGGGATGTAGCTCAATATATAAAGGATTTTTAAGTCCTACTCGGTTAAGAGACTTTCTACATCAATGGTTAAACTGAAACAGTATATGATCTATTCAAATAAACAACTTAATCTTGCAAATGTTCAAATCTATTTTAAGCTCATCATACCTTTCTGATCAATGTTTCCTTTCAATACCTTTGCTCCACTTCTTTCTTCTCAGTGTTCTATGCTTCTCTGTTGCTCAATGTCCACAGGAATCTCTAGCTCTATTCTTTAGCTTGTTTGATCAGGACTGTATGAAAACTTCTTTCTTCATCAGTTTCTTTTCAACATCCTCTTCTCTATTCACTCCCCTAATTCATAATGAATTAGCTTGTCTCTTTATAGACATGATTTTTCCATTTTTAGGTCTTAGTCTATCTTGTTCTTAGCGTGATCCACAATTCTTACCTTTCTTTCTTTAAAGCTTTACTTCAATTTTATCTCGCAAATTGCTCCTTGACAACTAGAATAAAACAACTTTAAAACTCTTTCTTATCTATGGATTTCAACTCATCGATGAAAACAATGTGATCAACTAGTTAACTCCATATTTAGCTTTTGCCAGCTAAGTCTTTTTTCATTTCTGAACTTTAGTTCTTATCAGTCAACACTTTAGTTCTCCTCAAGCATCTCCATCAGGGTTTTTTGTCTATCAGGAAACACTATGAAGTTCTTCTTGGGTTACTTTGGTTCTACTCGTCGGTAATACTTGCTTGGGTTTCTTTCTCGGGTATCACTATGAATTCTTCTCTCGGGGTTCTCTATCTGTCAGGGTGCACTGACCATCGGTGTTTGTTGTCACTTTTTGTATACTAAAATTTTATGCATTACTAATAACATAACCTTTATCTCTTTGCTTCTCTAAAGTATTTGACTATATGTATATGACCAATAAGATTATGTTAATTTGACATCAATGAAAATACAATGCGTTAACTAATTTAATGTCTTGCATTAACTTTCTACAGCTCGATGATCATCAACTTAACATCTTCAAATATTCAATCAATTATAATTCATCAGTTTTTCCCATATTCGGTTTCCACGTTAAAATCTGTGTCAAATGTGTATATTTTTCATTTCATTGATATTTTGTTTTACACATTATTGAAACTGGATTGGTCGGTTAACACTAAGTTTATTTGCTGCTACTTGGTAAAGTGTAGAAAAGATAAACAATATATCTTACGAAGCACTTTATATTTTTTAAGCGTATTTATGACATACATCTTGATGATATTGGGACTGTAAGATAACTGAGGGTATTTTATTTGAGATATAAGTTTTTGGTTGGATCTTTTGGAATAATTTTCAAGGCCACTGATTCAACCCCCCNTTCCCCCCCCCCCCCCCCCCCCGCTCTCAGTTATTCTAACACATACATGATATCCAAATGCATATATTGTAGCAATATGATGTAAATTGGACTATTTCAATATAAGGAAAGTCTCTTTCGGGAAAATTTATTTTTGAAGAAATCTTTTTGCCTAGAGAGGACATGCAACCTCTCCAAGCTTGTAGGGTTCCTTTTTGTATTTTCTACGACCTTTGATTTCAAGCTATTAAGGCATTTTAATATTTATTGGTTGGTACTTATTGTGTTTGCTAGGTAAAAGTCTATCCTTTATTCAACCCACACTTTTATTTTTATTTCTTAGCAAATATTCATTGGACAATTCCTTGGTAGATCTAGAATATTTATAATGGGGATTGGGATTCTTTTTCGCTGATTCGCCTAGTGTATTCAAGCTTCATGGGTCATGTGAATCACCTTCTAAAAATGGTGATTACAAGACATTCATTCAATGGTAAACATGTTAACCCATTATTATGCATCTCTCTCTCTCTCTCTCTCTCTCTGTTCGCCTTTCTTCTTTCCCCATTACATGTTGGTTGTCAAGATGATTTGAGTGATCTAGCATTAATATTGCAAGCTTTTGATCCGCATTAAAATTTACAAAATAAAATCAATAATTGATTACAACAAATGTAAATATGATGCAATTCATGCCAAATACACACATTGTTATCCTTTATACCCTACAATAACATTATTTCCTTTTCAAATAATAATTTTATATTTAAACTTTCTTACACAAAATCATTTATGGATCATTCTAACAAGTTATATACCAATTTAATTTTTGAACTCTACAAACCCTTACTTATTACTAGTATTAGTATTTAATATAATAAAAAATAACAATGTAAACATTTTTTAACCTTATAGCTTAATTGAAGACATTTAATTATCATACATCTTTACAAATTCTACATCTTTTACTTTCCAAGGTTAACTACGTGTGTGAAGTAGAAGATTGAGTATACAAATCCATGTGAAATTTATATGAAAGTAAAGAATGGACGTGGCTAAACTCCATACATAATAACATTCTGTATAGTTTAAAAAATCCTTAAAACACAATAGATTTTCGTGAAATATTTAGTAGTTGATTGTTCATGATTTGCAGCCCTATTATAGTTGAACCACAAAAAATCAGATGAAAAAACATTGTGTTTTGTAAATTTGGAGTTTTTTTATAGTGTCATTTTGTGTGGAGGTGAGTTGTCGGCATGAAGAATAGCTTGCATGTAGATGATTATATGTTGTACCAAACATCGCAAGCCAAAATCTCAAACTTTTTTCTTGTTAGTAAAATTTTCCTAAGCTTAATTGGCTAATTTGTAATGTTTCTTCTCCATTAAATCTTCAAATGCACCCACCACGGCTCATCTACTCAATTTGGCCAAGATAACACAAACTGATTTGATACAAAATTATAATTACATAAAATATTTATTTTATAATATGAAATTACATTATTAGGATCAATATGTAATTTCAAAATAATAATAATGTGCATCTTAAATTATACTATAAAACTAGTATTTTATATATATTCTAAATTTAATATATAACTTAACAAATATATAAAATAAATAATTTTTTTACATATAATTAAGTTTTTAAACATAAAATTAAAATTAAGGTGGTGCTTTCTCTCAAATTCTTCCCTCGAAAGTGATAGATCGATGCATGACATGGATGGAAGCCAAGTGCACGATATAAATTATAATATAATTTATAGTTTCGTAATTCAAAAGTCTTCTAACAAATAAACACCCATAAAGAAAAAATCTCCACTACACTTGGAGGTTCCCACATGTTTAACCGACACTTAAAATTACACCACTGATGCTGGAACAACTTAGAAACATTAAGCAAAATCAATTAATTATTTAGTTAAATGTCTTTTTTAATTAACATGATATTTTACTTAGTTAATTTTATTTATTTGGTAAATCTTTGAAGCCACAAACTAACCTTTATAAGTTACATCTACATAAAACAATAATTTCATAAATGATCATTTTCTAAAAAATCTATTTTAACTTAAAAAAACCTTTGTCGCAGTAGGAAGTTGCGACATGTTTAACCGACACTTAAAAATTACACCGCTGAAGTGAGTTAAGATGCTTAGCATGACAACATGCACTACCTACTATAGGACACATCAAATTAGAAACATAAAACAAAATCAATTTAATTATTCAGTTAAACGTCTTTAATAATTAACATAATATATTGTAATAATTAACGTCTTTTATAAAAAGTTTTGGTTTGATTTTAAAGATATATTGTAATTTTATAAAAAAGAATATTTTGTAATGGAACATTATTTTTATTGAACATATGTTATGGATTATGTTAATTAAAAAAATATTTGAAAGCTTATAGTAAAAAGTAGTCAAGTTTTAAATGTTTAAATAAAACTTAAAACAACTTTACATTAAATTAAATGTTATAAATAAATTTTTTTATCAAATTATTAAACTTATTTCTATTATATTATAAGGTGGTGATTGTTGATCATTTTAGTTATAAAGATTGATATAGGAAGATGTTCATTTAAGTGAGGATTAAGAATACTCTAAAACTTTTTAAATATCTTGAGCTTTATCAATCTATAAAGACAAAAACAACCCATATTTGGGAAGTAGAAGGGCAAATAGAAGGACCAACAACAACCTTGTCATTTGATGACAAAATTAACTCCTCCACTAGAAAGGGGGGAATAAGGGGTTGCGCTTATGTAAGGACTCTTTTATCTACATAGGAGAAGTAATGATCCTTGTGGTTCACTATCCATTGAGACTTCTTATAGTGCATGGTGCATTCCCTTGGTGATTGAAAGTTTCTTCGAGGAATTGCAATTTAAGAGCTAGATTTGAAAATAGGTAGACATATGAAATTTGAAAGAAGCTGGTCTATTGGAAATTACTTTCTTTTTTCAACCATCTCCATGATATGATTATATTAAACATTAATAAATCTTATAAAGTGACCATCAATGTCAAAAAAATCCACATAATAATGTGATTTAGATCTTCCCTTGAGGTAATGATAGAATACATTTTAAGGGAAAGGAAGTTACACACACTCTCATGTCCATCCTCAAGTAGGTTGGTGAACAATTATATTTGAGGTCATATTGTAGTTAACTTCATATGAAAAAAGGAAAATATTCCAACCTCTTGAAGGAAAATCATATAAAAGTGCTCAGGCATCTAACACATGAACCCAACATAGAACTTATAAGAATCATCTAAGATGATGGATATATTTCATGCAATAATCATCATATGTAGTCCTTGAAATAGATAACTAGATAGCTATCACCATTTTTTGAAGGCATTAAATTTATCAGCTAGATAAAATGTTGAGCATGAGAAACTGATATACTAAGTTGGAGTTGTGCTCATCACCGTTATCTACCATTAGGTGAGTTGCTTCTATCAAGTGAGCATGTGAAATTTAGAGGGTTGATCATTCCCTTGACTAATACTATTTTTGTTAGAAATTAGAGACAATATAGATCATTACAAAGTTATAAATATATCAAATATTAATACTTTATTGATTGAAATGTATTAAAATATAATTAGTCTCTAAGAACAACCCAAAAAAGAAAATAGTATAGATTTTGATAATTGTTGCAAGGGAGTCCTAGCTTTGAAAAATAACTCTTAAGATGATAAATTTGATTCTTTTGATATTGTGATGCATCATTTGTAAATATAGTATATCACTGTGTCTATCAAAACTATATATAATGATGTATTGTAGTAACTTTTTCTTTTGAAACTCAAGTGTTGTGAGTTTAGAGGATGGTATGTAATGAAATAGAGGTTGTAATCTATATGACTAAAATAGTAACTTTGAAAAAAATTGTAATTCCAGTAAGAAGCTGTAAAAAGCCAGCGAGGCACATATTGCCAATTAGGCATCTATTAGCTAATGAAGCTTTAAAAATTGTCACTGAGACATTGTAAAATATAATATTTTAGTTAAGTCAGTGAGGAAAATTAGCAAGTGGTTTTATTCCCCTAGAGAAATTGAAGACACATATTGTGTTACATTTCTTCTATGATCTTTTTTATATTGTCATCTGTACTATTTAGTTTTCATATTACTTAAATGTGTGAAAGTTTGCTAAAAAATTTCAAAAGATTAAAACAACCTATGATCACTGATTCACCCCCCACCCCTCTTGGTGATCAGGGTAATCTAAAAAGTTATATCTAGCCTTCACCATGGAAAGGTTATCCAAATGTTTGGGATAAACATTCTAGGAAGGAGAGATATTGACAAACAAACAAATTGGTCTGCTGAATTTCATGGTGATCAACATACAAATAAGGCAACAAATTTTATCAACAATATGAAAAGTATGAGTTTCTTGATTCACGATGACATAACACAATATGTGGCCTATGTGAATCTTAGTAGTAAAAAAGAACAAGCAGTGAACACAATCATTTCTCACTATCACAAAAGTTCATATGACTCTCCTTTGTTTGTGATAATTCAAGGACAATGGGAACATACAAATCTCATATGATAGGTGTTATAAATCAACACTTCATAATGATTCATTTCCAAACCAATCTTCACTACTTATAATTCCACCTACAGGGGTTGCTACATTTAATATTGGAGCATCAACCATTCATTCCAATCAAAGAATTCAAGGAGCTCGAGGGAAGAAGACTAGCAACCTTCCAAGAATAAATACACCATATAAAGATCATATTAATTGATGAAATGAGCTTTATAGTGGAAAGGATGATTGAAAACATTGATTGCAGACTACAACAAGCTTCCCCAACATGATCAAGTCAACACTTTGCAGGTATGCTTTCGAAAAAATCTAACTATATGTGATTCTATGTATATTGGCAATATTCACTATACATACCCATACCAATATGTTATTTTCCATACATGAAAACTTATACATTCCCCTATTTACAATAATTTCTTGTGAGACCTACATTAGACTATTATAGTTTTGCTATTTTGTTCTCATTCTTTCAGTAGTTTATGCTTTGACATACTTTGACTATCAGAGACTTTTTTATACTTTTGAGGATCGGTAGAATCCTGTGTTATATATTCGGCACCTGATTTTGTAATCAGGGTACTTTTGAGATGTTTATGTTCTGATTTAGTTTCATCTTATGTTGATGTCTTATATGGATCTAAATGTATGAATGTAATATGATGAAAATGGTTTAGGAAACCGATGCTAGGATATTTCAATTCTAATGCAATGTGGTTTATATGCTTACATATATTGTTGACATTATGTTATGTTTCATATCATGTTGTTTTGGATCTACTGATGTGTGCATTGAGTGTGCAGGAAGAGTTGACCATGGATCTAAAT
>MU227345.1:5586744-5605771 GCA_018584345.1 Thuja plicata
ACTTGATATGATTGGTTATTACTCTATTTTAATTTTAAGGTTTAAACTATTTAATTTAGTTAATAAACTTGAAATTATTAGTTATCTCATAGATGTTAAATTAATTAACTTTTAAGGGAGTTTGAATGCCTGAAGCAATCTTAATGCAATATTCATCGTAGATTTATTTCAAAAACCCAGATATCGTTTTATCGATAAGGGGGTCATAACAACCCCTTATCTTCACAATATACTTCTATTAGGGTATTATCGCTACCTTGGACCAGCGTCGTGCATGGTTGACTTTTGGTCAACCACAAGTCAAACTTCCTTCGATCGACCCGATTTTCATCCCAGATGTTTCCGATACCCGTTGGACCCTAGGATTTCAGTTTCATGTCTTGCAGAGATAGTTGACTTTTTGGTCAACATGGGTTGACTTTCTAGTCAACTACCTCATTTTGTGCGCCTATGACTTCTTTAGAGCTTAGTAGTCCCTTGTCGTGTCCCATCTCTTATCTTAGAGTTTGGTTGACTTTTGGTCAACTCTAGTTGACTTTTGGGTCAACTCTAGTTGACTTTTGGTCAACTGCCTCAGTTTTCGTGTAGATCTAGTTTGGAGCTTTAGACATCCTTTAGGATAGCTGTGAAAGCTATTCCTCTTCTTGTGACCTTTTTAGTTTTGCTTATCCCTTGCACCGTTTTACGTGCACATGATACCCTTGTGTTCTTATTGGTATCCTGTTTTAGTGTGTTTTAAAATTTTTTGTTTGTGTGTTTTTGCCCAACTTTTGGGCATGACATTTCTAGGATTATCAATAATTATGGTGGACAACCTCGCACAACTATCATCTGTCAATTACAAACCACCATACCAAAGCAGAAGAGAAAATTTTCTATGGAAAGAATTCAATATAGTTGTTACATTGGATCATATTTTTAGACAAGATGGACATAATAGTGATCAAGAAAGATTCTGTGAATTACTTATAAATATTAGAGATGTGAAGCCTACCATAGATGACTCAATTGTACTTATGGCACAATCTCATAAAAGGCTATCTACATATCAAGAAATACAAAATTTGACAATGTTCTACATCTATTTGCAACCAATCATAATGTACATTGCCATAATAAGAAAAAAATACATGCATTGAGTAATCTAGTTGCACATAACATTGCAACAAGTACAATTTTTATAGTCATTGAACGAGGACCAGATGATGAAATTGATGTTGAATTTGTTGGAAATGAGGTGATTAACTGAGATGGGAGGAGTGAATTATTTACCAATAAACAAATCCCAGTCCCTTAGATGTCTTAAACAAATTTGTCACTGTTGCTCAGTTAACACAGATATTCTACTGTCACTTGATTAACATAGAAAATCTTAAGATATTAACTGTGATTATCCTTTAGTAATTAATTGTAGAAACATAAACCATAAATAAAATAACATGTACACAGATAACACCAAGATTTAACGTGGAAACCCAATATGGGAAAAACCACCAATTGCAACTAGTCACTATTTTTCACTCTTCTAAAGTGAGACCTGTTTGGAGCCAACCCTGTTAAAGGTTACAATAACACACTGTTAGGTGTGAATCTATTAGAGTATTTAGTCACCCTGTAAGGAGTGGCCTTGTTAAAGGTCTTCAAACACTTCAATGTAGAAATGTCACCTTGTGAGAGGATTTACAAAAGACAGTTAAGTCTACTCTGTTAAGATATTTTGGTCACTACTAAAATTTTTAGAGAGTAACAATGGATTGACCTGTTTTGATAAGCAACTGTCTTTGCTGATTCAGATCTCTTTTCTGGATTTAATTACTTGATCTTCACTGATAGGATATTTTTTTGCATCTCTGTGTGTTCTATCCTCAATCATAATCCCATCTGATTTCGCCTTCACTGTTCATGTCATAAACACATATCTTGATTCATTTCTTTGTACACACATGTTCAATCCAAACTTGACCTTATATATATGATATAACTTGTCAAGTTGGCCTTAATAACCTTCCAAATGAATAATAAAACTCATGTCTTTCGACTGCTTATAACCAATTAACCATAAAATATAAATTATTTTTAGTCGGGCAACACTATTAACGGTTCCACTCGGTCAACACTGAGATCCTTTGACACCCGATAGACACTGAAATGCTTGACCAACATTGTAATGCTCGAGAGAACTCAGTTAACTTTGAAAATCACTTTGGTGCTCTTCAATGCCCGAGAGTGCTTTGCATGAACTAACTATGCTCTGATAGGATTAGACATCTGTGTAAACATCACTATACTTACGTAAACATCAATGACAATACACAATTGAATAATTTTCATCAACAATCTCCCTCTTTGGCATTGATGGAAACACAACATGTCATAATACAAAGAATTTATAGAGAAACTATCATAATAATGAAATCTTATTAATGTCCTTAGCTTTATTCTGATTCTCATCCAAAAATCCCTCTATCATCACAGTCTCTAAACTACAAATTTCTCTCTCTTACATCATTATCTCCATCAGTAATCTCTCCCTCTTTGACAAAAAATGCCAAAGACACCAAAAAACTTTTCTTCATTAGTAAACTTTCCCTCTTTGACAAAAAATTCCAAAGACACCAACAATGAAGTTTTAATGTACCTGTATGTATTGATTCATATGCAATAAGCTATGAATACTACATCAACATGTTGAATCTATTATGTAGCTCAGTTGATGCATCACTAAACTGCATTTTAGTGAGCTTCAGTAAGGGGAATCACCCCTATCTTTCCTCTAAGATATAGGAATGCATCCTTAGGTAATGGTTTTGTGAATATATATGCAATTTGTTATTTAGTATTCACATATTCCAATCTTACTTCCTTTTCCTAAATCAATTCTCTCAAGAAATGATGTTTTATTTCAATATGTTTAGTCTTATTATGCATCAAAGGGTTCTTTGAAATGTTAATGGAACTGGTGTTGTCACAGTAGATAATGACTGGTTCTTTGATTTCCTCCTTCATACTTGACAACAATTGTTTGAATCATATGATATTTGAACAATTTACTACTGTAACAACATACTCTGCTAATGCTGTATATTGAGAAATACAATTCTATTTCTTTCTTGTCTAGGAGACTAACCTCTTTCCAATAAATAATGCTCCACCACTTGTGCTCTTTCTGTCATCAACACTTACGGCCCAATCAGTATCAGTAAAATTATTCAAATCAAAGTTTCCATCTTTCTTATACCATAATCCATAATCTTCAGTACCTTTAAGATATCTCAAAACTCTTTTGATAGCCATAAAATGATTCTCTCTAGGATTAGCTGAAAACCTTGCAACAATAAAAACTACTAATGCAATATCTGGTCTGGTGTGAACAACATATTGAAGTTTACCAATAATGGATCTATAGATAGTCTAGTTTACTTCCTTTGAATCATCATCCTTAGACAACTTATCTCCAATAGGCATAGGTTTTCCAACTGGTTTGGAGTCTTCCATCCCTAATTTCTTTAGTATCTCTTTGATGTATTTAGACTGAGTAATGTAGATACCATCCTTTATTTGATAAACTTGTAAACCAACAAAGAATTTGATTTCACCAAACATAGACATCTCAAATTCGTTACTCATAGCTTCAAAGAATGCTTTGCATAAGTCATCATATCCAGTAAAAAAAATATCATCCACAAATATCTTTGTTAATAGTATCTTGTTCTGAGGTCCTTCTTTGATATACAAGCTACTATTATCATTAGTCCTGTGGAATCCAATACTTATCAAGTAACCATGCATTCTTTCATATCAGGCTCTTGGAGCTTGTTTCAGTCCATACAATGCTTTGTGCAGGTTACAAACCATATTCCTTTTGCTAGGATCAATAAAACCTTTAGGTTTCTCAATATAGACTTCCTCTTCAAGAATTCCATTCAGGAATGCAGATTTTACATCCATTTGATATACCTTATATCCTTTGTGTGCAACATATGCTAGAAGAGTTATGACTCCTTCAAGTCTTGAAATAGAAGAAACAGTTTCTCCATAATCAATACCCTCTTCTTGAGCATATCCTTTGCATACTAATATTTCCTTGTTTCTAGAAACTTCTTCTTTTTCATTCATCTTGTTTTTGAAAACCCACTTAGTGTCAATCACATTCTTATCTTTTGGTATAGGTACAAGAGTTGAGGTTTTGTTCTTTTCTATCTACTCAATTTATTCATTCATTTCTTCAATCCAGATTTCATCAATCAATGCATCTTTAATAGTTCTAGGTCCAATTTCACTAAGAAAACATGTACCTTTAATTTTGTTCCTTGTCATTACACCTTCTGTCTGATCTCTAATTATTTGTTCAGGTGCATGATGCGTTTTGTTAATGTTTGTAGCTTTAGTTGTATGATCATTTAGGATACATATAATACTTAGATATTGATTAATAATAATATATTGTATGTATACATGATATATTATATATATTATTATTAATTATGTAAACATATATTATTGATTAATGAAACATTATAATATTATAATGAATAGACATGTCTCTCCTAGCCTCTTTCTCAATATAAATGAAAGAGAGATTTTTGCATTTGGAAAAAACATACAACATACAATCTACGTAGTGTTATTAAATTTGCAGCAATCATGACTAATTCAATATGGTATCAGAGCCAGACTACAAATGTAGAAGACATATACACTATGAAATAAACATAATTGTGAACTATGCGGGAGTATTGGATTCATACAAATCACTATTTCTGTCGTTGTCCCTGTGTGATGGGAAAATTAGCTTTGTTGAATGACAAAGGAGAGCATGTAAACTAGTGAATAAGACTTCTGGCACCGGATTGGAAATGTCAGTTCCGTGTGTATTCTAATTGTAGGTAATGAACTATGTTTGCTACCGAGATTATGCAGATGTGTATTTTTTGTGGGGGCAAAGTGTTGAAGTTGTAGTTGCACTTACAAGAGCTTGTGCAAGGAATAGAGGCCAAGTGCAGAATGAAAAATGCCTCCAAAATCACCAGATGTTGTTGCATAGTCATAGGCTATAAATCATGAAAGACACATCTGCCAGTTTTCATTGTAAGAGAGCATCTACGAAGTTGGCAACTAGAAGAAATGAAACAGTCAGTTCTACACTCAATGCATCGATGTGATCATTTAATTATTTTTCTATGAAACCATGTCTCCAATCTCAAAACATATAAAATAAGAGATAAGAAAGATAGGAAAGCATCAAAAGAGGAAGAACCTCAATGACCTTCATATTCTAGCAGAAAGATTACCACATCAAACATTAATCAGAAAAATTAAGTGCAATTATAAACAAAGTCTGCTATTATCAGATACATCGATCATCTAAGACACAGTTATAGCTCTTGGCACCGTATATCAATTTGTGATAATCATGGATGTATAATTATAGGGTCACTATGGAATTGAATTGCAAGAGGTCAAATAAAGACAATCCATCCAAGATCCCAATAAATCAAGGCCAGACTAAGTGTAGCGACTGGACCTCTATTTCCATCAATATGGCAACAAGAAGAGACCTTCAGTCAGTGGTATCTATGCATGCATCTTGGGAAATATGATCATATCTTAACATCGGGAAACATCCTTGATGCAGGAGCATCTTGGGTCATTGGAAATCCTACACAACCAAAAAGATGTTTTGCTTTTAGTTTTTTAATTTTTTCTCTATCACTCGGGTTCTGCTACTTGTGCATGCTTTTCTCTATCGCTCAGGTTCTATTGCTCAGGCATTCTTGTTTCTATTGTTTAGGCATTTTTACCGATATATTTTGGTGATGCTTTACCGATAGATGTTGTTGATGCTTTACCGATGGATTTTGGTGATGCTTTACCGGTGGGTTGCTGATTTTCGATAACCATCTGCCCGAGACTGTTAATTCTGGGAGTTGGATCTTTGGACAACTTCTTTAGTTAATTATATGGGATTAATTTATTTGGGATCTCTCATTGGAATCTATGTGGACCTAAATATGGGTCTCTCTTATGGATTTCAGTGCCGAATTCCTTGTTGGGCTCTTGTGTATATTTGGTTGTATGTTATTAGTTTAGGCATGAATCTTAGAGAAAGAAGGAAAATGTTCAGGCATTGAGATCGAAGGTCTGTGATCTCTGTTGTATGAAGAATATTATGTAATTCGTTGAATATATGGACAAAACTGGGAAGACCTTACATCCTGACATGTAATTACTTTGATCAAGTTAATATAAAGGATCTCTATATTTTCTTCTCTCACTGTGTTATTTGACTTTTGCATTGTGTCTGCAAGTTAGTTTTGTAGCTGGGAGTTCCCTTGGCCCCTCCTATCCCACCTTGCATCAAGTGGTATCAGAGCATGGTGAGATCTATTCCCTTCTTGAAACCCTAACCCTATTTGGTATTGTTGTGTGGTAGCAGATTGCGATCTGACCTACAATTACAAAGGGATTCAAAATGGTTTGTGGGAGAGGAAATGTTGATCTAGGTCTAGCTGATATGCTTAGACAGATGGCTGCTAGGTTGGAAGCTATTGAGATATCCCAACACAGAGGAATACTTCTTGATGATGTTAGTGATGATGAAAATGAAGAGGTTCAAGGTGAAGTTGCACCTGCACCTGCAATAAATCAGGACAAAGAGTGATTCCTAAGAGCCTTAACATGTTTGAAATCCACACCTCAGTTCAATCCTCATGAGTACAGTGGAAAATTGGATTTTGATGAATTGATTGATTGGATAATAGATATGGAAAAGTATTTTGAGTATGAAAATGTGGCAGAGGATAAGAAGGTGAATATTTCAAGCACAAAATTGAAAGGACATGCATCCCTATGGTGGGAACATCTGCAATTGGATCAGAAGAAGAAGGGTAAAGACAAAATCAAGGTATGGGATAAGATGCTAAACAAATTGAAAGGCAAGTTTCTACCTTGTGATTATCAGATTAACCTGATTAGGAGAATGCAAAGCTTGAAGTAGAAGGATAAATCTGTGAAATACTATACTGAGGAATTCTACAGATTGGACATCAGATCTAGAGATATTGAAGATGAAGTGGAAAGAGTTGCAAGATACCTGAATAGATTGAGAAGTGCCATATAAGATGAAATCAGTTTGGTCATGATGGAAGGCATTGAGAAGGCATATCAATTTTCCCTTAAATCTGAAGACAAGTTGAACAAAAGATATGAGAAAAGATAAAGAGGTAGAGGTGGTAGATTCCCTAGAGGAAGAGGTAGATCCCATGGTGAAAATAATAGATCTGAACCAGACAAGTCAATTTTAGACACATCTCAAGATAAAGGAAAGAGTGAATGCAAGGGTGGAAATTCATATCGAGGAAGAGGTAATTATTGCAGAGTTGGTTATAGTAGAAAAGGATTCCAAGTTACTTGTTACAATTGTGGTGAAGAAGGACATAAATATTTTGAATGTACACATGCAAGAAAGAAAGGTAGTAGTAGCAGAAATGCATTGGTACAAGAGGAGTCACCAAATGAAGCTGAAAAGGAAGGAAATTTCATGATCCAAAGGATACTATGGAGTGAGAAGCATAAGCAAGATTTGATCAGGAATTTTTTTTTCAAGACTAGATGTAGAGTTGTAGACAAACTTTGGAAGGTAATTGTTGACAGTGGAAGCTTGGAGAATCTGGCATCTAAGAAAATGGTTGAAAATTTTTAGTTGGAGAGGATGAAACATCCAAAACCCTATCAGATCTCATGGATGAAGGATGATCATACATTAATGATAAGTGAACAATGCTTTGTGAATCTGAAAATTGGAAAATACTATGATAAGGTGTTATGTGATATTATGCCTATGGATTGTTGTCATATTTTGTTGGGTAGACCTTGGCAATATGATAGACATGCTATACATGATGGAAGATTGAATAGATATTCTATTTGGGTTGATGGTAAGAAACAAGTTTTGTTACCTTTGGTTGAAGAATCTACTGGTGAGATATGTACATATGTGAAAGTTTGCTTGATGGAAGGTAGAAAATTTGTTAAGGATTTGAAAAGAAATGATATTTGTTATGCTTTGATTCCTAACAAACCAAGTAAGAATACAGAAGAAGAAATTCCTACAAAAGTTGGAAAGTTACTCATTGAGTACAAGGAGATAATCTCAGACAATGTACCTGATGGTTTGCCACCAATAAGAGATATTAATCATTGTATGGATTTGATTCCTGGAGCTAGTTTTCCAAACAAAGCACCACATTGGTTAACACCTACCAAAAATGAAGAGCTTAAGTGAAAAGTTCATGAATTGTTGAACAAAGGCTTGATTCGAGAAATTTTGAGTCCATGTGCAGTACCTGTTGTATTGGCACCTAAGAAGAATGGAGAATGGAGAATGTGCACTGATTCAAGAGAAATTAACAAGATCATAGTGAAGTATAGGTTTCCTATACTAAGAATGGATGACATAATGGATTATTTGAGTGGAACAAAATATTTTACAAAAATTGATTTGAAAAGTGGATATCATCAAATTAGAATCAAAGAAGGTGATGAATGGAAGACTAATTTCAAGACAAAAGAAGGTGTGTATGAGTGGTTGGTTATACCTTTTGGTTTAACTAATGCACCAAGTACTTTTATGAGGTTAATGAATGAATTTATGAAGAAATTCTTAAATAAATGTGTGATTGTATACTTAGATGATATTCTAATAATCACTAAGACCAAAGAAGAGCATTTGATGCATATAAGACAAGTGTTGCAGGGATTGAAAGAAGAAAAGTTGCTGATAAATCTGAAAAAGTGTTCCTTCATGAAAGAAGAGCTTGTGTATTTGGGTTTTACGATTTCAGCTGATGGTTTAAAGATGGATCTAGAGAAGGTTGAAGCCATATTGAGTTGGAATAAACCTGAAAATGTCACTGAGGTAAGATCATTTCATGGATTGGAAAGTTTTTATAAGAAGTTCATCAAAAATTTCAGTTCTATTTGTAATGCTATGGCTGAAACAATAAGAGGAGACAAAAGAGAATTCAAATGGACACATGGAGCTGATAAGAGTTTTAAAGCTTTGAAGCTAAAGGTTTCTCAATTACCTATGCTAGAATTACTTGATTTCAATAAGGTATTTCATGTTGAATGTGATGCAAGTGGAAGTGCAATTGGAGCTGTGTTAACTCAAGAAGGTAAACCTATTGATTTCTTTAGTGAAAAGTTGAATGACGCAAACAGGAAATATTATCTCTATGATCACGAGTTCTATGCTATTGTGCAAGCTATGAAGAAATGGAAACATTATTTGATGCCAAATGAATTTGTGTTGTATACTGATTAGAAAGATTTATAGTATTTGGGTAGTCAGAATAAGCTAAATCAGAGACATATGAAAAGGGTAGAGTATTTGTAGAGTTTTACATTTGTGATTAAGCATAAGAGTGGAGTTTCTAACAGGGTTGCAAATGCATTAAGTAGAAGAAGATCTTTGTTGACTGAAATAAGAATTGAGGTTCTTGGTTTTGATGACATGAAGCATTTGTATGAAAATGATCTTGATTTTTTAGAGCAGTGGAGAGTGTGGAGAGCACCTAATACAAATAAATCAAGTGAGTATGAAGACTATTTCATTCAAGAAGATATGTTGTTCAAAGGTATTCAGTTATGTATACTGAGAGGATCAATGAGAATTAATCTGATTAAAGAGAAACCTAGTAGTGGATTGGCTAGACACTTTGGCATTGATAAACATTAGGTTTACTAAAGGAGAGCTATTTTTGGCCTCAGTTGTATAAGGATGTTCAGAAATTTATGAAAATTTGTGGGGTTTGTCAAGTTGCAAAAGGAGTGAGTCGGAATACTAGTTTGTATACATCTATTACTGTTCCTAAGAAACCTGTGAGTGATATAATCATGGATTTTTTCCTTGGCTTACCTAGGACAACAAGAGGTAACGATTCCATATTTGTTGTTGTGAATAGATTTTCTAAAATGAAACATTTCATACCATGTAAGAAAACATCAGATGTAGTACATATAGAAGATCTTTTCTTTAAGGAAATTTCTAGATTGCATGGATTACCGAAGAGTATCATCTCTGACCGAGATAGTAAGTTTGTTAGATTTTTTTGGAGAACACTTTGGAAGAAGTTGGATACTGAGTTGAAATTTAGTTCTACATTTCATCCACAGACTGATGGACAAACAAAGGTTGTAAACTAAATTTTGGGTAATATGTTGAGATGCTTATTTGGAGACACACCAGGCAATTGGGATTTGATGTTGGCACAAGCAGAGTTTGGATACAATAGTTCAGCAAATAGAAGTACTGGAAAGACACCATTTGATATTATTCATGGCACACAACCAAGAGGTATATTAGTGTATCATCTTAAAATGGAAGCACTTCCATGTTAAGAATTTTTAGACCTGCTTAGGGGATGTTTTTGACCTCCATCATATCATCCTCCCATTTCTGCATCATCCTCTACTTCTATGCCTATTTAGGACCCTGATTGGGCCTTTCCGGGCACCTTCTACCCCACCTGGCATATCTTACAGGGGTTCTGGACCCCTGGGTCAAGGTTAACCTTGACCTTGACCTAGGTTAGGGTCAACCTCAAACTTGACCAGGTTCCCCCTTTCAAAATTGGAAACTTGTCGGCAGCCGGGGGTCATCTAAAATTTAGTTTTCCCGCTTCCGGGTCGGCTGTTTCGGGTTCTGAAGCATTGATTCCTAAATTATATTTAATATAGGTCCTCTTCTAGGGGCATGGGTCTAATTGGAATTTAATTATCCTATGTCAGCCTCCTTAGAAGATTGTGCCCTAGTTTCATATAAAAGGAAGTTTTCTCCTCTCATTTTCTCTAACCATCAACAAAGTGATACTAAGCGATATTGAGCATAAAAGGAGAAGTTTCAAAGCATCCATTGTTCTAAATATTTATAATTTATCAAGGTGTTCAATTATTCCTCTTAATCATTCAATTTCTCATTGAAGATCAAGGATTCAAGCTCTCAAGCCTTTGAAGGGATTTGGTTCAAGCATTTAAGATTTATCATTCAAAACTCTAGATCTAGCCATCATGGTGGTGTGATCTTCCTTCAAGATCCTTTGGCATCCTCAAGACTCTTTCATCCTCTCTTCAAGGTGGAATTCAAGCATACAATCATAAAGGTTTATGGTTTCTAAAGTCCATGCTTTCATACTTACATACATTTGAATCATAATTACATATCTATTGAATATCATAGCTTCATTGTTAGATTCAATTCTACTACTTTCTAGCTTTCTATACTTTATTTATTTCAAGGTTAATTCCTAAATCAGGGTTTGACTAAGGCAAACCCCTCCCCCACAACAAAAAATCCTCTTTTTCTTGTAGGTACAGGTTCAGAATAGTAGATTTGAGACCAGATCTAGATACCCTTTTCGGCTTTCTTTCGGACAACGCGAACAAATTCTCTGTCGGACCTGTGTAGGTGAGGGTTGACATTTGTGGGTCAAGGTTGACCTTTTTCATAAGATGACATTGGAATGGAAAAATATTTCTGGGTTTTTTTTGTCTCTGCATTCTGGTTCGGGATCAACTATTAGTTTTTCAAGAAATAGTCTACAAACCTCAGAAAAAAACATTCCTTGATTTGTAATTCTTTAAGGTTAGTACATTTCTCCTATTTCTTCAATTACTGTCATATATCATATCTATACATATAATTAACAGAATTTAAGATATCCTTCTTGTTATTCTTCTTTTCAAATAGTTGATTCATTTGTGCATTAGCCCTTCCTTTGGGTTGATCAACTTGGATCTCCCATTTGTGCATTTGAGGATAAAAAGAGGAACATCTTATCTTCTCCCTAATCACAATTGCATTCAATTAAGTGTAAAATAGGGTTAAGGCATTCAACACACTTTAATCAAATCAAACAATAATTAACAATCAAACCACCTAATCAATTTCCAACACCTTTCTCATTATGCTTCTTTTAGCATCTCTTTATAGTACCTATGATGTCTATGAGAGTTTCATCCACTTTATCATGTTTGTTAATCTTTATGTTTCACTTTCTTATGCTATTTTAAGATTGACCAATATTAGTCTCCCTACTTTAAAAAATTTAATAAAGGATTTGTGTAGTGGACTTATTGATCTTTTAGATTATGTGAAGAATTTGGTAGATGATACTCCAATACCTAATCTTCCTAATCTTCCTAATCCTAATCTTAACCTTCCTAATCCAATCATTTCTAATAATCCCACTCCTATTCTTCCATCTTCCATCCCTAGTTCTTCTCATACTTTTGTTAAGGCTCAAAATATGGTACAAGATGAGGATGTGCAAGAATTTCTAGATTTTCCTTCTCCTTTTTATCCTATCCATGGTGATAATAAAGGGAAATCCAAAGAAACTTCTCCTAAAACCATTGTTCCACCTTACACAACATTCTCTCATTAGCATCATAATCAATCATCTCCCATGGATGCTATGAAAGATAGGTATACTACTAGATACACTATGGTAGATAAACAAGGTTATAAGGGTTTAGGGTTTAGTTTTAATGAACATGGCATTAAAAACCTGATCAATGTATCTCCTAAACATGATATGCATGGTATAGGTTATTCATCTTCTCAATTTTATGTGGCTGATATTAACTATCATCCTTCTCTTGATATTATTCTTCCATCACCTACCTTAGATCATCCTGATACTCCTCAAGATGTGGCTAAGAAAGTGTATGTCTAGTTAATGAATTCCAAGAAAGAAAACTTTAAACCTATTCTGAAAAATGCTTTACATAAGTACAAATGTCCTTTCCACAATAGTAATAAACATTTAATTTTTGATTGTGTGCATTTCAAATTATATGTTAGAGATAGAGCTTCTCATGGAATTATATCTTATTCCCGAGCGGTATTACAATTTCTTCATAATTTTGACATAGGGCATTCCCCTCATTCTTCTACAAGTTAGACTATGTGTTTCCTCTTGTCTCTTAAACTGGGGGGCAAGAGGTATTCTATTCCAATCTTATAGGATCCATTATCCTCTTAGCATGAATGTTGTTTTGAGTATAATTGGTTATTCTTTCTGCATTCTATCCTTATAACTTCTTACACTCATGATATTCTTTCTAGGACATTTGTTTTGTAAAGATATCTCTTATTTTTATAACTTTGTTGATATAATTTGATATATCCCTTGTCGTGATCTCTGGGGGGCAAGGTATTTCCTCTTTCTACCTATATCTAAATATCTACTTTCCTTAGCTTAGTGGCATTTGTTTATATTGCAAACATTATTTTCCTTATAAAGATCTATGTTTTGACCATTGATAACCCCCTTATTTGAGAGGTGATTTTCCTAGGTCATCACCTCTTCTTTATTTTGCAAATTATGTTCTTTATAAAATCTTGCCCTTGCTTTTTGGTTAGATTTTTCTATCCTTCATTCCAAGATTCCTCATCCTCTTTATTGCAAGGAGTTTGATGGTTGAAGCTTGGGTCCCTATTGCTTTTTGAAGATGACATTTTATCCTAAGAACTCCTCTTTGGTAGGGCTCTTGTTGATAAGATCTCTTCCTCTTTGAGGATCCTTTTTCCATAAGTGACATATCCATTTCATGATTATATATGTCCTTAGGTGTAAGGGTCAATACTCTTCACTAAGAATATGGTGTACATTATTGTAAAGTGGGATATCTCCTTACCTTGTGAAGTAGGTGTTCTCTTCCTCTTCCTTATCCTTCCTAGTAGGTAGCCATGATAAGGAGGGGGGCATATATAGGGTCTCCCTTGTACTATAGTTTACATTTATTTACATTTTGCAGCATGCTCAATCCTTGGAAGGTAACACAAGTTGCTAAATCCTGAAGAGACACGCATTTTTACCTTTATGTTTGCTAAATCCTTGGAAACGTAACGCACACAAGTTGCTAAATCCTGAAGAGACACACATTTTTACTTTTTATGTTTGCTAAATCCTTGGAAGGTAATGCACACAAGTTGCTAAATCCTAAAGAGATATGCACCCTTTTTATTTTTACAATATGCTAAATCCTCGAAAGGTAATGCACATAAGTTGCTAAATCCTGAATGGACACGCATTTTATATTCCATAATGATACAAGAATGTAGATCTATGGATATTTTTAAAATTCGTCAGAAGACGCATTAACAATTACAAGCACAGTTTATAGGTGAACCTATTTGGGCTCTCCCCCCTTGGTGATTCATAGTAAGGTGGGCATCTTACTAGGTGAGGTAATCACTTTCTCGTTTCTCTCTTTCACTTTCATGCTAGTAGGATTAGATCATGAAGCTATGTTATCTATGGTGTTGTTCTTGTCTTACTTATGTAGTCATGTATGTTTTCTATGATTGATTTCTCTTTACTTCCATATCTTTATGTATGTATGTTGAGTTAGAATCCTTGGTTTGGGGGCTCATGTCCCTGACTTAGTGATATTCTACCTCATTGCAATCCACCAGGATCTTCTTCCTCTAACTTTACCGCGAGCACATTCAATTTCTGTACTCCCACTAAAGAGGGGGCTTAATGTATTGTCTTAAAATGGAAGCACTTCCATGTTAATAATGTTTAGCCTAGCTTAGGGGATTTTTTTGACCTCCATCATTTCATCCTCCCATTTCTGCATCGTCCTCTGCTTATGTGCCTATTTTGGACCCTGATTGGGCCTTTCCGGGCACCTTCTACCCCACCTAGAATATTTTCCAAGGGTTTTGGCCCCCTGGGTCAAGGTTGACCTTGACCCTGACCTAGGTTAGGGTCAATCTTAACCCTGACTAGGGTCCCCCTTTCAAAACTGGAAACTTGTCGGCTGTCGGGGGTCATCCAAAATTTAGTTTTCCCGCTTCCGGGTCGGTTGTTTTGGGTTCCAAAGCGTTGATTCCTAAATTATATTTAATATAGGTCCTCTTCTAGGGGCATGGGTCTAATTGTAATTTAATTATCCTATGTCGGCCTCCTTAGAAGATTGTGCCCTAGTTTCATATAAAAGGAAGTTTTCTCCTCCCATTTTCTCTAACCATCAACAAAGTGATACTAAGTGATATTGAGCATAAAAGGAGAAGTTTCAAAGCATCCATTGTTCTAAATATTTCCAATTTATCAAGGTGTTCAAGTCTTCCTCTTAAGCATTCAAGTTCTCCATTGAAGATCAAGGATTCAAGCTCGAAAGCCTTTGAAGGGATTTGGTTCAAGCATTCAAGATTTATCATTCAAAACGCTAGATCTAGCCATCATGGTGGTGTGATCTTTGTTCAAGATCCTTTGGCATCCTCAATAATATTTCATCCTCTCTTCAAGGTGGATTTCAAGCATACAATCATGAAGGTTTATAGTTTCTAAAGTCCATGTTTTCATACTTACATACTTGCATACATTTGAATCATAATTGCATATCTATTGAATATCATAGCTTCATTGTTAGATTCAATTCTACTACTTGCTAACAATCTATAGTTTATTGATTTCAAGGTTAATTCCTAAATCAAGGTTTGAATAAGTCAAACTCCTCCCCTGCGATAAACAATCCTCTTTTTCTTGTAGGTACAGTTTCAAAACAATAGATTTGAGACCAGATCTGGATACCCTTTTCAACTTTCTTTCGGATGGCACGAACAGATTCTCTGTCAGACCTGTGCAGGTCAGGGTCAACATTATTGGGCCAAGGTTGACATTTGTGGGTCAAGGTCAACCTTTTTCATAAGATGACATCGGAACAAAAAAATATTTCTGGGTTTTGTTCATCTCTACGTTTCAGTTTGGGATCAACTGTCAATTTTTCTAGAAACAGTCTATAGACCTTAGAAAACAACATTCTTTGATCTGCAATTCTTTAAGGTTAGTACATTTCTCCTATTTCTTTAATTACGGTCATATATCATATCTATACATATAATTAACAGAATTTAAGATATTCTTTTTGTTATTCTCCTTTCCAAATAGTTGATTCATTTGTGCATTAGCCCTTCCTTTGGGTTGATCAACTTGGATCTCCCATTTGTGCATTTGAGGATAAAAAGAGGAACACATTAATCAAATCAAAAAACAATTAACAATCAAACCACCTTATCCATTTCCAACACCTTACATATTAAAAACCCCCCCTATATATTACAATTAGATTTGAGAGACATTGTTGGAGAAGAGAAAATAAGTGCTGAAGTAGAGGAATTTGCAGAATTTATGAAGACGTTGCATGAAGATGTAAAATAGAAGCTGGAGAAAAGTAATCAGAAATACAAATACAGTGTAGATAGATCAAGAAGACATAAAACATTTGAATTTGGTGATGTTGTAATGGTTCATCTGAAGAAAGGTAGATTTCCTATTGGAACATATGGTAAACTAAAGATGAAGAAATTTGGTCCTTGAAAAATACTGAGAAGATTTGACACCAGAAATGCTTATAAGGTTGAATTACCCGATGACATGGATATATCACCTATATTAAATATTTTAGACTTGAATGAATATCATAAACCTGATGAAGAAATGACACTACCATGTGATTATCCAAAGAGGAAGATAGAAGTGTTGGAAAGTGAAAATGCAAACAATTGTTATTTTTTCATTGATGTCAAACCTTTACTGGTGAGACTATTGTTATCTATTTGAGTACCATATCTATTTTTGATGAAGAATATTTAACAAGAAGACCAAGTGAATGCTTGAGTTAAGGCAATTCAAAGGGTATTTGATTAGTTGGCACTCTGGCAAAGTAATTTGTTCTTTATCTTTCAAAGACAATTTTTCTCATTTTTCTGTGCCGAGCAAGTTTGGCTTGTGCCAAGAAAAGTTTCTTATGATGAGCAAAGTTACTTATGCCAAGTAAAGTTGCTTGTGATGAGAAAAAAGTTGCTCAATATCGACCACCATTGAAATTGCCGAGTGGAAACAGTGATGTTGGCTGACTTACAATAATTGGATAAATGATGCGATTTGAGATCTCTGGCCGACTTAGTTGATTTTATTGGGATATGTTATGTTAATTAAAGATTGATCCATGTCATTTAATGTATAGGTAACCATAATTAATTCATGGTTTCAAGATTTAAATAGAGACTACTTTGGGGAAGTAAATGAAATGCAAAGATGGGATGATCCATTGGATCTGACCTAACCTAAGATCTACGATCTTGTTTAAGTGGAAAAAGATTTATCTGACCTAGATAGAGAGGTATATGATAACCTTAGGGGTTATTCATTGTGTGTGGATGAATGTATGTGTATGCAAAAGGTTTGCATAGTTTATTTACTGTTTAACATGATCTAGTAGAGAAGGCAAAAGGTAGAAGTAGAAAGTTGCATGTGTGATTGCTTGATGGATTTCCAAGCAGATCAGAAGGTTGAAATGACAATGTAGGCTATCCAGTAAGTTAACATCAGAGCTATAATTGGATTTGAATTGCAAAGTAAGTTGTATGTACTAGATCACAAACTGCTGATTACTTTCTTACCATTGTATCAGTTAAATCCTTTAACAAGGTTGACCTAACAGTCATTTGTTTAAATCCTCTAACAAGGTGACATTCAAATTAGAATGCTCTAAGTCCTCTAACAAGGCCACTCCTGATAGGGTGATTAAATCCTTTAACCAGGTCACACCTAGTAGTGTGTTATTGTAACCTTTAACAGGGTTGGCTCCTCACAAGGCATCACTTTAGAAGAGTGAAAACTTGGTAGCACGTTACTGGTGGTTTTTCCCATATTGGGTTTCCATGTTAAATACTTGTGTCAATTTGTGTGAATGCTTATGGTTTTCTTTACTGTTATGTTACTACAAGCTAATTTCAATTGACAGTAAACTTCATAATTAAAGTTGTTGATTTATGCTACTGCTGCTGAGTAGATCTAAAATATAGAAAGTTTTTATTTTCTACTTCTAAATCTGAGGATAACTAATTCACCCCTCCCCTCTTAGTTATTCTAAATTACTTATAACAATTGGTATTAGAGATTTGGTCTCCTGAAAACAGTTTGAAGGTACTTGGAGCGAAAAGATCAAGATGTATAAGAAGGAGGTTCCCAAGATGAACAAAGATAACTTCCCTACATGGCAGAGCTTGATGAAACTACATTTGGCTAGTATTGGAGATGATGCTAAGTGACTTATTGAACATGACTATGTACCACCTACTGCTCCTCTCTCATCTATACAACTAAGAGAAAAACAAGATCACAATCAAGCAATGTTGGAGATTGCCTCCTCATTGAGCTATTCTGAGTTTGATGATATAAAGAACTGCATAAATTCAAAAGAGATTTGGGACAAACTTGCAACTATCTATGGTGGAGACACAAATGTGTTGAGAGCTAAATTAGAAATTCTAAGAGGTAAGTTTGATGAGTTGAAAATGCAAGAAGGTGAAAATGTCATTCAGTACTATGGTAGAATAAAATAAGTTGTAAATTCCATTAGAGGGGCTAATGGAACTATTGATGAGAACACCATTATGAGAAAGGTACCAAGAAATTTATTTACAATATATGCTATTAGAGTTTCTACAATTCAAGAATTGAGATCTACTCCTAACAATAATCTGAATTTGGAAAATCTGATAAGCAGACTCACTGCATTTGAAATGTCAAATTATGATAACTATAATCCACAAGGGATTGATTCTAATTTTAGATCACAGCTGGTTCTCAATAAATCTAAGAAAGGAAAGAAAAATGTGGACAGTGATAGTGACACTTCTGATGATGATCTTGAAGAACTTGAAGCACTCATGGAAAAAAGACTATCCATAGGAAAAGGAAAATACAGAGGTAAACTTCCTATCATTTTCTTTTCATGCAACAAAGTTGGTCATATAGTTGCTAGATGTCCTCACAAGAATGAGAAGGATGAAAGAAGGGACACTAAATATAAGGAATACAAAAAGGATGACCGAGACTTCAGGAAATATAAGGACTACAAAGACAAAGGTAAGAAATCTTGTTATATTGTTGAAGAAACTTCTGACAATGACACTGATAATTCTGATGACAATGATATAGAAGTTGTT
>MU227345.1:5615186-5641691 GCA_018584345.1 Thuja plicata
CATGCAACAAGATCGGTCACTTTGCATCCAAGTGTCCTACAAGAGTAAAGAAATTCAGATCTGATTATAAACCTAAATACAGGAAGGAATGCTATCATGTTGAAGAAGGTGTAACTGATGAAGATTCTAGAGAAGATGAAATTGGATTCGTTGCCCTTAAAGACATGGAAAAATTGCTTGAGCATATGGACATTGAAGATGAAAAGGAAACATGGGAGTTAGCCCTAATTTCCAAAGCAAACATCAGAACTGATTGGATCATTGACGGTGGATGCTCTCATCACATGACAGGTGATAAAGATAGATTTTTTCATCTAGTTAGGTACAAAGGTGGTATGGTTAGATTTGGACTTAACACTCCTAAACCTATAATAGGCATAGGATCCATCACCCTGGATGGAAAGAACAAAATAGATGATGTTATGTATGTTGATGGATTACATCACAATTTACTAAGTGTTGGATAGCTACTTGACAAAGGTTATCATTTGGAATTCAAAGACAACAAATGCATTATTAGCAACAAAGAAGGAGACATGATTGCACCAGGCTCCAAAACAAAAGGTAATGTTTTTTATCTTAATTTAGATGTAAGTTGTTTTTTTGCAAAAGTGGATGATAGTTGGTTATGGCACAAGAGACTCTGTCATATCAATTTTGATAATATAGTAAAGATAAGAAATGTCAAGGTAGTTAGAGACCTTTCCAGTATTGCAACACTAGTTGACACAATGTGCAGAGAATGTGTTTTGGGAAAGCATGTAAGGAGCTCTTTCAGAAGTAATCAGAACTCAGCTGAAAACAAGCTAGACCTAGGTCATATAGACTTATGTGGGACTACTCAAACTAGATCATATTACAGAGAAAGGTATTTCATTTTTTTTGTTGATGATTTTTAAAGGATGATTTGGGTTGCATTCTTAAAGGAGAAGTTTGAAGCCTTTGATAAGTTCAAAATATTCAAAGCCAAAGTGGAGAATGAATCTAGATTAAAACTAAAATTTCTATGATCAGATAGAGGAGAAGAATTCACCTCTAACCAGTTTTATGAATACTATGAAGAACATGGAATTAAAAGAAAGTTGAGTGCACCCAGAGCCCCCAGCATAATGGAATAGCAGAAAGAAGGAACGTGATCATACTTGATATAGCACACACTATGATTATTGAAGGAAAGGTTGTGCACACCTATTGGAGAGATGTAATCAATACAACAGTCTATACTATCAACAGAACATGACTAAGGCCAGGCGTGGATAAGACACCTTATGAACTTTGGTTTGGTAATGTACCTATAGTAAAATACTTCAGAATATTTGGCAGCAAGTGCTACTTCAAGAGAGATGATGGTGTTGGTAAGTTTGATTCTCAAAGCGATGAAGGTATTTTCCTTGGTTACTCTACTAAAAGCAAAGCATATAGATGTTTTAATTAGAGATTAAAGAAAATAATTGAAAGTACTCATGTAAAGATTGATGAGAAGTTCATGGTTCGAGAAAGATACTATGAATATGCACCTATGATTGAGGATGAACCCAGGACCAGCAGTAAAGACATTGTTATTGAAGAAATGTTTGATTGCATTGATATTTCATGTAATGAACCTGAATCAGGCAAAGAAGTATCATAGATTATAGATGAGGATATCACACCAAAAGTTTCAAAGTTCACATCTAGGTATCATTCAAAAGATGATATCATTGGATATTAGAGCAGCCATGTTTTGACTAGATCAAAAGAAAAAAGGTTAACAGTGGATGAAGAGGTATGTTTACTTTCACAGATTGAACCTTTAAATGTTGAAGATGCTTGCAAGGATTCTGATTGGTAGAAAGCAATGGAAGAAAAATTAGATCAAATAATAAAAAATGATGCATGGGAATTGGTCCCTAGACCCAATGACAAAAATGTAATTGGACCAAAGTGGGTATTTAGGAACAAGATGAATGAAGATGGTATAGTGGTCAGAAACAAAGCAAGACTAGTGTGTAAAGGATATGCGCAAAGGGAAGAGATAGATTACACTAAAACATTTGCCCCTATGAGAAGATTAGAATCCATTAAGTTATTCTTGGCGTATGAAACATTCAAAGACTTCAAAGTATATCAAATGGATGTCAAATCTGCATTTCTAAATGGTGACTTGAAGGAAGAAGTCTACATAGAATAGCCTAAAGGATTCAATCTGTCAGATAAACCAAACATGGTATGCAGATTGAAGAAAACACTCTATGGACTTAAACAGACCCCAAGAGCTTGGTATGAAAGACTAGATGGTTATCTTACCAGGATTGGATTTAAGAAAGGAGCAGAAAATTGTAACCTATTCATAAGAGAGACACCTGATGGACTATTACTTGTTGCCATATTTTTTGATGACATTATAGTTGGAGGTAATGACAAGCTTAGTGCAGAATTTTCAAAAGAAATGTAGAATGAATTTGAAATGAGCATGCTTGGTCCTATAAAATATTTTTTGGGATTGAATGTAAAGCAGATAGATAAAGGAATATTCATAAATCATTCCAAATATGTGAAGGAAATATTGAAGACTTTCAAGATGGAAGACTGTAAACCAGTATGCACTCCTATGATAACAGGAAGCAAGCTTTCTAAAGAAGATGTCTCCACAGCAGTTGACAAGACATTATATAAATCTATGATTGGAAAACTTATATATCTTACTCAATCTAGACCAGACATATCTAATGCAGTTGGCTTTGTTGGAAGATTTGTAGCTGAACCAAAACAGAATCACCTAATGGCAATAAAGAGAATATTTAGATATCTAAAGGGAACTATAGACTATGGATTATGGTATCCTAAATCAGAGAATGTACAACTTCATGTGTGTACAGATGCAAATTGGACAGGTTGTCTTGATGATAGGAAGAGTACTTCTGGAGGAGTGGTATTTCTTGGAGATAGGTTGGTTTCTTGGGTAAGCAAGAAGCAGAATTGTATCTCTCAGTCGGCAGAAGAAGCTAAATATGTTGCAGTAGCATTGAGTTGTTCAACAATGGTTTGGATCAAGCAGATGGTTAAAGATTTTGGTATACAAGTTGACTATCCTATTGTTATTCACTGTGATAACACCAGTACTATCAACATGTCCAAGAACCTTGTGATGCACGCAAAGACAAAGCACATTGAGATTAAATACCATTTTCTTAGAGAAAAAGTTGTAGATAATGAAGTAAAATTGGATTATGTGAGCACAAAAGAACAGTTGGTAGATAATTTCACAAAGCCTTTATCAAAAGATACTTTTGAGTATCTCAGGGAGAATTTGGGAGTAATTCCCTCTCCTAAGTCTGATTAGATAAAGCAGCAAGAACATCAGTCATTAAGTGACTGATGAATGGTTGACTACTCTACTTCTGGAGTAGTACTTGTGCCTAATTGTTTATGGCTCCCTTTGCCATTGATGTCAAAGGGGGAGTATATAGTAAGGGGGAGAATATACTATGGGGGAGTATAAACACAGATAGAGGAGCTACAGCAGTGTAGAGAAATCTTTGATGAGGATATTGAAAAGATTGTAAAAAGAAAGAAGACACCATGTGCTGAAGATGTTTTTAATATCATATGTTGCCATCAATGTCAAAGGGGGAGATTGTCATTAATGAAAATATATAATATACATCAATGTTCTATATGTACTTATCAGAATGATGGTATTGTAGTATGAGGAATTCTTCAACCTATTGGGAGCAAGCTCAAACATGTAAACATTAGTGGGTTAGCATATAAATCAATTAGAAATCATATGAAAGAGATAGAAAGAAACAAAGAACACCAAATAACATCATATTCAACTAAAAATAAGTAAACAAATGCACCCTATTTTACTCATTTTGATTTTCTTTTTTAGATAGGATGTAGGTGTGCTCTCTCAAACACACAAAATGCTATGGATCACAATGCAATGCAAGATTGACAAAACAAGAAGAAAGATTCAAGAGCTAGTATGAAGAACTAGTCTCAAATCTTCTTCAAGATGATGATCTAAGCTATGAAAATGATGTGCAAGACAATTGAAATGAGCTATGATTCATTAACCATTAGCCTAGCATGTAACTTCTAGATGATTTAAGTATGGAAAGCATAAAAAACTAGAAACTAAGAACATTAGCATGAAAATAACTATGAATTCTAAAGCAATTCTAGCATGATAATAATGCAAACTGAGAGATAAAAATATAAGAGGAGAAGGCCTCTATTTATAGAGTTTTTGGAGAGAGAAAGAGGCTTGGATGAAGTGGCACCTATGTGGCATCCACATAAGAGCCACATAGGAGACACATGGACTTGAAAAGATGCCCAATTTTGAGTCAAAATTGGCATTAATATTGAGTAGCTCAATATTTCAAAAGGGGAGACAAATTTGTAAGAGGGAATTAAAGAGGAATGAGTGCCCATTTTGGAGAGAATTTCCCCATGTGGGTGAGCATTCCATTAGCCTTAAAAAGGTTAAGAATCACCCATTAAACATGGTTAAAAGGATAAATAGGTGTGGAAGCATACTTAGGAAATGAGGTGATGGGAGTAGGGTAGGAATAGGGTAGGCTTAGGGTAGGATTAATAGGTTCCTAGCTAAGGTTTAGATTATAATCCAAATTGAATTTGAATAAATCATGTTTTAGAAGAATTAGGAATATTGAGGATTTAATAAATATAAATTTATTAAAAGGGGATTTTGTGGAGGCAAATGTATTTAGATAAAATACATTAGAATAGTATTTAAACTATTGATAAATGAAACTATTTAATTGATTGAATTAAATAGTTAGAGGAATAAGAGGGAAAAATAATATTAATAATAATATTAATATTTTTGGACGTCTACATTTTTTCCCTCTTTGACATGGCATCGCAAGTGACATTTTGTCAAAGAAAAGAAAATAAGTTGCCCCAGAGGAAGAGGATTTCTAGGTGTCATGTTGAAGCAATGATAGTACAAGGTTGTGCCCCCTTGAGAAAAGAACACAACGAAGACAATGTTGTTGGATTTTCTCGAAAAAGGATGCAACGGGAAGGAGGAAGAGATAGGGGGGAATAAATAGAACCCTTCTGAAATGAAATTAAGAATGCAGCTAAGAATGCAAATGCAATTGAAATTAAATGCAACTAGTGAGCATTGGTGATCGATTTGTGTGAAAAAGTGTGGAGAGCACATCTAATTTTGATATTGCAAGAGGAGGTATGCATCAGGTGTTAGAAAACATAGATGATAAGATTCCTTTGTGTGGACTAGACCCTCAAACAAAAGCACACTTCAAAAGACACATGTGTCAGTAAAAACCAATCACAACACACTAAGATATAGCAGATCAAGGTAGTGGTGAGTAGGTTTTAACTGACACAGAAAGATAAAATCAATAAAGAAGGCCTCATGACCAAGCAGTCATTCAGTCCAAAGTTCTTGCCATGAATAGGATTGATGTGATGAAGGATTTGATAAGCCGACGCCAGAAGGATGCATCCTGACAGGCCAAGATTGGATTTGATTTGATAAAAGAAATTCGCTAGAAAAGCTGTGAACAGGATGGAGAGAAAAGACAGTCAGTCACAAAATTGATTTGGTGAAAAATAGTGTCGCAGTCGCATGAGTCGAAACGTTGCTGAAAAGTAAGATCTGGAACAATGTGGAAAGAATGAAGTGTTTATTGCATGATTTTTTAGAATATTTGATATTTTTAAAAAATTTTGAAGTTTTTGAATTTTTTGAATTTTTTGCAATTTTTAAATATTTTTGAGATTTTATGTGTATTTTAGCTTTACAATAGGATGATATATACTAAAATATAAATAGGGGTGGCGAAAATGGGTGGGGGAAAAATATGGCGAAAATGGGAGCTATAAGAGGGGCTGGGGGGGTTAAAGGTCATTTGTGAATAGTGAATAGTGAAAATTTGAGCTCTGGAGTGAAAAGATGGCTAAGGAGAGGATGAAGGGGCAGCTTGGANGCGTGCACACACATGGGAGGCCCGCTCAGCAATCGATACTGGTGAGTAGGCTATCTGAGATGTTGCATTTATTATTAGTAATGTCATTTATTGCTTTGGGGGGTAGCTAGGGCATTAATGAGGGAAAAATGCATTGCAAATCAGAGATGCCAGTTCTCAAACTAGCATCTGCAAGGATGCCAATCCCAGGATCGACGTCTTCGCAGACATCGATCTCTAGATCAGCGTCTCTGGAGATGACGGTGCTAGAATGATGTCTTCAAAGACGCTGGACCTAGACCTGCATCTTCGAAGACGTTGGTATGTGAGAAAGCACGTCGGAGACGTTGGTGTATGAATCGACATTTCTGGCTAAACCGGCGTCTACGCCTAAAAGGGAAAATGTTGAGAAGGAGGGAAAAGGGGAGACCTGGCAGGGGCCGAGGATGGGTCGGCATAAGACCTAGGGACAAGATGCCCCACTTTGGGGAGGGTTAGACAAGGACTAGAAGGAAAGGTGTCTGACATAGTGGATTCTAAAATTCTTGCAGGAGCAGTTCCCACCATTGGGATCGTGAGAGCATTGGCCTCCTACTATGGAGTTGGAGTCGTAGCTGATAGAGGATGACTGGGGATTACTAGCGGTAGTTGGGTTAGACTATGTGCCCTATTGGCCTCTCCAGTAGGAAAATGAAAATTTAGACTTTTCATTTGCCTACTAGAGAGGTGACCATTACTCTAGAGGACGTTTGGCATATTCTATGGATACCTATCTGAGGGGCGATTCCTCGATATAGGTTGGAGGACAATGACCACTACATGGAGATTGCTTTCAGGAAACTAATGAGGTGGATCCTGATGTATCAGACCTAGATGCACTGGCAGCCAGCAGTCAACAAGAGACTAAAGTGGATAGCCCTATATATTGCGGGACTGATCGGTGGACGCATGTTAGTAGATCTAGTAGGACATGGTTTTGGCATGGGCTGGTCATGGGTGCTAGCTCAGATGCTAGAGGAGGGGACCTCTTACTACTAAGGGTATGTTTTCCTAGGATAGCTATACCACAATCTTCACATGGCTGCTTACCATGAGGCATGCAACATGGGGACATGAGTGACCTTGTTGTTAGTATGGGCATGGCAGCACATTGCAGTGTTTCGATTGATGAGGGTGAGGGAGTCACATTAGCCTAGGGAGCCCTATGCCTATAGATATAGGCTCCCTTTGAGATAGACCTCCGTTGGCCAGACTAGATACTGGCGGCAACTATTAGATGAGGTACAGGTTTTTTGCTGGAACCCGTATAGGTTATGCAAGCCATCAGGGGCTATGGACTGGGCAGCAGGGGTGGAGGACAGATTTGAGGATTTTCTATACCTTTCATATGTTTAGACTGATTTCTTTCTACTGGGGAGGACCATCCACCAGATAGAGAGGTACAGACCATCTAGGGTCATGCGACAGTTTGGGCTATAGTAGGGAGTGGTGGCAGAGGATGCCTTACATCCTCATGTCACCAGGGAGGTAGGGACATGGGGTAGGTATACGGATGCTCTCACAGTGATGGCATCCTTGAGGGATATAGTATGGCTAGAATTTGTGGCACGGCCAGACATCATGGATGTAGGTATGACCCCAGAGTACACAGCATGGTGCGTGGCGCACACACTAGTGAGGCTGACCAACCCGGCTCAGGTGGCTGCTCATGAGTAGCCGACAGGGGACATAGACATGGATGATGGTACAGAGATCAAGGATGCCCTAGAGACCTTGGCAGTAGCTTAGAGGAGGAGGCCATAGAGATGAGTGAGACCTCGCATAGAGGCATAGGTATAGGATCATGGGCCGCAGGGACAGGATCAGGCACAGGCACCACCAGTGCCACCACAGGTTTAGGTGTAGGCATAGGTACCACTAGTGCCACCATAGGTATAGGGGCCATAGGGGCCACCTACAGGGTATATAGCACAGGAGACATATGATACTGTTATTGTAAAGTGAGACAGTCTTTAGACAGAGTGCACCAGATTGCAAGGTTTATTAGATATGGCGGTGGTGTCCTATGTGAGCCTACATGTGGAGATTGCCCAGATATAGGGGTTACTGATGGTAGAGATAACAGAGGCCGACAGGGCAGAGGGTGCATTGCACACCTTACAGGGCCGGGTGGACTCGGGAGAGTTTGCTATGGTGGACCTAACACAGGATGCTAGAGACCTACATACTGAGATAGGTACTCTTATGGGCTAGCTGGATATGCTGACCCTACAGATGGAGCATGCGACTGGGCAGATCTCTGCATTTACCTCAAAGAGGGATGCAGCACTGCGACAGGCAGAGGTGTACCGGGCTAAGCGTGACATTGCTACACAGGCAGTAGTAGCAGGTGGGGTCAAACAAGTGGTGGCAGAGGCATTTGTAGCTCATAGAGATGTGAATAGGGCAGGTAGGGAGGCATCCCATTACAGGGCACTGTATCATTAGCTAGTTCCTGAGGGACAGAGACAAGACTACTCAGAGAGGTCACATTCTTAGAGCATAGAGTAGACTTTAGCGTCGCAGGGATCAGTGGGGATGCCACCACATCCACCACCAGGGCAGGGAGGTGGGTCATCACAGCCACCAGTATGATTCCTCAGAGGATCAGATGACACATAGTTTTTGTATTTTTGAGATTATACATGTATATTGGCACTGAAGTGCATGTGATGTATTTTATTGACAGACATATATATATATATATATATGATGAGGAATCTTATGAAGGTTTATGATGTATGATCTATATGATGTGTTTATGCATATGACTATATGATTACTGACATTCGATGCTTGCAGGATGTGATGTATATGGATGACCTAATTATATATATATGATGTATGACTTATGCAGGATGGATGATGCTTATATATATGTGATGTACTGACGTGTGTGTATGTAGGATGTGATGTTCTTTTATGATGTATGCAATATATATGTTGATTTTTTATGAATATGTATAGGAATGCCAGATGAATGATGTTTTAACAATACAAGATTAAAATGAATCTAAATGAATTTATTATGCAAATGGTATATGAATCTAAATGTTGTAAATATGTGAGATGATAAAAATGGATGAATGCAAGATGAACCTAAAATGGATGACCTATGCAAGATGAATTAACAATGCAAGATAATGAACCTAAAATGGATTAACAATGCAAGATGAATTAATAATGCAAGATAATGAACCTAAAATGGATTAACAGTGCAAGATGAATTAACAATGCAAGATAATGAACTAAAATGGATTAACAATGCAAGATAATGAACTAAAATGGATTAATAATGCAAGATGGATTAACAATGCAAGATAATGAGCTAAAATGGATTTAAAATGAATCTAAAATGACTTTAACAATCCAAGATAAACTAAAATGAATTAACAATGCAAGCTAAATAATGGATTAATAGTGCAAAGTTCTAAAATGATACTGACTATTACATGATGATTAATGCAATGTAATGAACAATATGACCTGAATGATGAATATAATGCAATCTAATGAGTCTAATGAATCTACAATGATGAATAATGTAACTGAATTTTAATGAATGATGATAGATGTCATAGTGATACTAGAGGTAACGGATGAAATGGATGCAATGGGTGCAATGAGACTCACCTATAATATTTTTTTGTGTGTGTCACAATCAACTGATAAACTAGACGGGTGGACTATGGAGGATCAGGAATGCTAGCAGGATGGTGACTCAGGATGTTAGCATGATGGTGAGAAGATGGAATGTGTCACGAATGTACAAGGATCAAACTAAGTGATTAGTTATAGCGATTATGTATAAGGTTGCTGCAAAGATTGGATTGGATCATGTTACTCGTCTCAATGCATGTGATAGTTGCATGCATTGATTGATTAGTTCAAGAGGAGAGATACATCCTACGAGAACCCAAAGATGATGATAATCTACATTTAAGTTGATGAGAGGAAGGATACATCCTCAAGACTCATTTCCAGAAAGATGGGACTTACCAAATTGATTGATCAAATGCGCACTATCACCAAATTATAGAACCAACGTAGGATAAGGAGCAAGTCAAGGAATGAGAAATATATAGGTTTAACACTCAAGGTGTTGGGATAGTACACTGTATGGACAATAATATCCAAGATTATGTGTACAAAATCTTAGGACATGAGATAGGACAATCATTACGGACTAGTGGGTATGATATACGAACACCTAGGGAATATAGGGAATGTGAAGATTAGTCGAGATGTGGTGCTGGTGATGGAAGGAAATAAGATTTTGATAGATAATGGAATGGTCCATTATGTGTGATGCATGTTTCTAGGTTTTCATCACCCATACTTGTCCAAGGCGTCTGATTGCCAAGTTTTCATCACTAGACGAAAGTTTTTCTCTTTATTTTTCTTTTTGATTTCTTTGGATCTTTTTGATTTTTTTATTATTATTATTTTTTTTTTATATTTCCCAAGTGCCTATTTACTAGGTTTTCACTAGGACAACCATTTTTTTAGCTTCTTTTTTTTTTTTTTTTCTTTTTAGAGATTTTTTCAGGACTGTTTTTCATTGTTTTTGTGCTTTTTTGAGGACTTTTTATACATTTTATGGATTTTCTCAGATAAATGGAATGAACAACCAACCATCAAACATAGAAGTGCCTAAGATGAATGATATTGATAGGATCATTCAATGGTTCTCCTTCTAGGGTAGAGAGTTGATATGCCCCATAACTTAAGCATGTAGTGAGAACGTATGGGCCTTGCTAGGTGACTTCAAACTTGCCTTTCTTTTCCCGATTAGTACCCACTTTCTAATTTTTTTTAGCACAAGGTCCCCTACCTAGAACTAGTGTGGGTGGACCTTCTTTTTATAGTTCTACTTGATTCTATTCTGGTAAACAATCAAGTGATCATAAGCTTGCTGGCACTTTTCATCCAGGAGATCGAGCTGTGTGAGTCATACTACCCGGTAATCTTCATCATTAATCAGGCCTCTTAGTGATACTCGAAGGGAGGGTAGTTTGACCTCAATTGGTAAGACTACTTCAGCACCATAGATTAGGGAGAAGGGAGTAGTGCTAGTAGGAGTATGGTAGGAGGTGTGATATGCCCAGATGGCAGGATTGATCTGGAGATGCTAGTCATGACCAGTATCATTGACAACTTTCTTGAGGATTTTGAGGATGGTTTTATTAGTTGCCTCAGCTTGGCCATTGCCTTGTGGGAAGTATGGGCTAGAGAAATAGTGATGGATATGGAGGTGAGCACAGAGATCACTGACATGTTGATTTTCAAATAGTGTACCATGATCTGTGAAGATGGTGGAGGGTATGCCGAAGCGGCAAACAATGTGATAGAGGATGAATTTGGATATCTAGATAGCAGTAGTGAGTGTGAGTAGAATTGCTTTGACCCACTTTGTAAAGTACTCCATAGCTGTGATTATGTACTTGTGGCCTTCAGAGGAGAGGGGAGTAATCTTACCAACAAGGTCAAAACCCCAAAAAGAGAAGGGCCAAGGAGGCGCAATAGGTCTGAGGTCCTGAGCAGGAGCATGGATCAAATTAGCATGCTATTGACAAGGTAGGCACTTTTTGACAAACTCACAAACATCATGTTCCATTGTAGGCCAATAGTACCCTATACATAGAAGTTGCTTGGCTAGGACCATGCCACTCATGTGGGCACTGCAGATTCTAGCATGTACCTCTTGTAAAGCTTGGGTGGCTTCATTTTCATCTAGACATCTAGAGAGCACGTTATGATAGCCTTGACGATAAAGGGTACTGGCTACGAGGGTGTAACAGGATGGTCTGTGGATAAAGTTTTATCATTGGTTTGCAGTGAGGTGAGGAGATATGATACCATTTTGTAGGTAAGCTTGGATATCATGGTACCATGGGGACTGGGGACCAACCAAGACACATACATGATTCGATTCATCATTCTTATAAGCAGGATCATGTAGTTGCTCAACTAAGAATTCATATTGTGTAGACTCGTGGGGAATCTCAAGAAGGGAGCCAATTTTGGCCATTGCATCAGTAGATTTGTTCTATAAATGTAGTACTTGTGTTATTTGCAAGTGGAAGAAGTGTTCTTTCAGCTTGTCAACCATCTGCTTATATGGCATCAATTTGTCACCTTTGGTTTGATACTCATCCAAGACTTGTTTGATGATGAGTTGGGAGTTGCCAAAGACCCGAATATTTGTGATGTTCCATTCTATGGCCATGCGGAGTCCTACAATTAGTGCTTCATATTCTGCAATGTTGTTTATGTAGGGAAATCCCAATTTGAATGACATGGGGATGTAGTCACCTTGAGGTGTGACAAAAAGTATTCCTACCCCTGTGCCATGAGCTATGTAGGACCCATCAAAGTAAAGTTGCCACATTGGTTGTTCTGCTATCATGTACAAATGCTCATCTGGAAATTTTGTGACCAAAGGATATGCATCTACCAATGGTGCTTTGGCTAGCTGATTGGCAATGACTTGCCCTTTAATGGCTTTTCTATCAACATATTGAATATCAAATTCACTTAGCAACATAACCCATTTTTCCATTCGACCTGTAAGTGTAGTCCTGGAGAGTCGGTACTTGAGAGGATCCACCTTTGAAATGATCTTGGTTGTGTGACTAAGCATGTAGTTATGAAGCTTTTGAGTGGCGAATACCACTGCCAGACATGCTTTTTCCATAGGAGAATAATTGAGCTCATAACCCACCAAGGTTTGACTGATATAATAAATGGCTCTATCTTTTCCTTCATAATTCAGTTGAGTGAGGAGAACCCCCAGTGCTATTGTAGTAGTAGAGATGTATAGGATGAGTGGTCAACCAGGCACAGGTGGTACCAAGATGGATGGATTAGCCAAGTATTCTTTGATTTTGTCAAAACTCTTCTGACATTGAGGATCCCACTTGAATGTATTATCTTTTCGTAGGAGATGAGTGAATGGTTGGTACTTGTCTGCTAGTTGAGAGATGAAATGACACACAGATTGTAGTTTTCCTTGGAGGTTATGTAGTTGCCAGAGTGTTTTTGGTGGAGGCATCTCTATGATAGCTTGTACTTTCTTTGGATTGATTTCAATGCCTCTTCTGGATACTATAAACCCTACAAGTTTCCCTAATGTGACTCCAAAGACACACTTCTTAGGGTTGAGCATTAAGCAGTAGTGTCCAATTCTATCAAAGACACATTCTAGAACATCCAGGTGATCTTCCCTTTTTACTAATTTTGCCAAGATATCATCCACATAGTCTTCAAGGATCTTGTGAATCATGTCGTGAAAAATGACAGTTATTGCTCTTTAATACGTTTCCCCGACGTTCTTTAAGCCAAAAGGCATCATGTTATAGCAGAAGGTGCCCCAAGGGATTGTGAATGCTATCTTATGCTGATCTTCTTCTGCAATGTGGATCTGATTATATCCAAAAAAGCCGTCCATGAGTGACAACATCTCATGTCCTGCTGTGAGATCCACAATCATGTCTATGTTTGGCAAGGGGAAATCGTCCTTGGGACATGCCTTATTGAGATCTCTTAAATTTGTACATATCCTAATTGATTTATTAGGCTTAGCGATGGGCATTATATTAGAAATATAGTTAGAATAGTCAATGGGGTGGATGATCTTGGCATGGATTAATTTTTCTAGCTCCGCTTTGACAAGTAGTGCCACTTTAGGGTGCATCTTTTTGAGCTTTTTCTTGATAGGTTTGATGTTTGGTTCCACTACTAGATGGTGAACCACCAAGTTGGGATCTAACCCCAGCATGTGGGAGTAAGACCATGCAAACTTGTTGATGGACTCCTTTAATAAAATGACAAGATCACTTTCTTCTGCTTTAGTCAGAGATGCTGCTATGTATGTGATGGCGGGATTTTCTTCGGTACCCAAATTGATAGGTCTTGCTTCTTCAATGAGAATTGATGACTGTTTAGGCCTGTAATCTCGGATAAGAGGAAGAGGAGAATCTTCATCCTTTGGTGCCTCAGAGAGGTTTTCACCAGGGGATATGCCCTTTTTTTTTACTTTTTTATGATCAGATAGTGCCCCACAGGGGTTTTCGCTAGGGGATCAATTTTTCTCTTTTTTATTTTTATTTTCTATGTCATTTTTGCGGCTAAAGTTCTCCTCTTCCCCAAAGTATGCCTTTGGGTCCAATTTGTATACATATGCTGAGTCTTTCCCCTAGTCACTGCTTTGCTCAATTGATCCCATAAAGCTTAGGAGTGCATCCTCACTTTGGAACTCATCAATGTGTACGACACTTGGTTGGTCCCATTCTATCAGTTCAGGATAGCGGAGGGGAAGGTCAATGAAGAGGATGGAAATTTGTTGTAGGACAACATTACCTAGGAAGGTTTCATCATTGAAAACATTGTCATAAGCTCTCACAACTTTTTCTTCCGAGATATCTTCGATGTCAATGATTTCTCCCAGGGATGGACAAGAGGAATAGTCAATGAACTCGTTGGTGCCCCCATTCATGTCAGAGCCCATACCAAGGCCCAGTTTCTTCTCTAGTCAGGTAGGTACAATAGGATCTTTCATTCCTTTTTCTTCATAACCAAGGCCACCTCCTTGGTAATTCCATTTTTCTATCACCAGTTTGTGTGTTGTGGGGTACTTATCTTTGAAGTAATTGAGGTGACTTGTGTCCTTGGGTGGTGGATCTTTATATATCCATTCGTTGATGTTTGGTGCCATTTCCTGGCCAGTTAAAGTACCTTTTGATATAAAAGTGGTAGAACCAAATTGTAGTGCCTTGGTAATTTATGATTCTATTTTCTTAGATTAGGCTGGTGGCCTTGATTGTGAGGATCAATTGGCAGTGCTCCAACTACGAAGGCATCAGATAAAGTGTAATCACCACAACCTTTGTTGTTGATCTTGACCGTGGACAAGGTGGAGGAGAGGATTGTTTCTGGGTCTGAATGGGTTCGAGATGAGCTAGCGATAGAGGTGCCAATATCAATCCTAGAATAGTGATTGGAATGTGGAAAGGATGTCTCAAACACATTGCAGTATGCAAAGGGATTGGGATCTAAGTAGATGGTGATCTCAGTGCCTTTATATGGGAATTTGATGCACTGATGATAGGTGGATGGGACAGCTTGCATAGAATGAATCCATGGGCATCTAAGGAGGATGTTGAAGGGAAGGTCAAGATCAACAACATGACATAATGCATCCTGGATAACTGGTCCCACTTGAATGGGCAATGATATTGTGCCTTCAGAAGTATGCTCCAGATTGTCATATGCTTTTATTGTGATGACATCATTTGTTATATCAGCCTTAGTGCAACCCAACTATTTTATGAATTTTAGAGTACACAGATTCAGGGCCGATCCATTATCTATCATGACCCATTTGATGGCAAAATCTTTAACCATGAAAGCGATACAGAGTGGGAGATTATGATCAGTTTCTTTAGAGGGTACATCTATTGGTCTAAAGGAGACCCCACAAGATGTAGACAGGTGTCTGATAAGGTTTTGAAATTCAGTGTGGTAGATGTCGCTGGGAACACAGGATTCTTGCAAGGCTTTATTGAGGATCTCTTGATAAGTGGGTGATGTGTGGAGAAGATCCAGGATGGAAATTTGAGCTAGGGTATTCCCTAGGTGTTCCAAAATGTTGTATTGGGTCCTAGCAGATGGGGCCGGACTGGCACCTGCAATGGTTATCCTACCTCTACGAGTGATGATGGCACATTGGTTATCAACACCCTTGACATGGATGACATTGATGGAGGACTGGGCTTGGGATATGCAACCGATGAGATTATCATAGTTGATATATGCATTTGTATAATATTTTCTATCAGTATTTTCTACTTGTTTACCCTTTCCCTGATTAGAGGATTGAGTAGGATTGCCTGGACCTGTACCGGAAGTGTGTTTAGGGAATGAATTTTGATAAATTTTAAGGCTTACATTTGGTGATGATTGGGAAGGACAATCCACTTTGATCTCCTTGTGGTCAATGAGATCCTGGATATAGTGTTTCAACTTCATGCATTTGAGAGTGGTATGTCCCTTAACATGGTGGTATTCACAGTACTCATTGTCTTTATACCAAGCTGGCTTAGGAGTTGAATCATCAAATGGCTATGTTTTAGGATATATGACTTGGTTAGCTTGGACCAGCTTGTAGAAGATGACGTCTATAGGTTCACCCAAAGGGTTAAATGTGTGTTGTGGTGCATTTGAAGCGTGAGGTCTTTGTTGTCCCTGCGGGATTGATATAGAATTTGTTTGATTCATAGGACCTTGATAGTTGAGTTGATATGATGTCCCTAGAGGGGGATAGATAGGTGTGCCTTGAGGGTGCATGTTATGCTCATATGTTGGTTAAGGATACACAATATTGGGCTATTGATACATGGGAGGAGGTTGAGGGTACATTGGTGGTGCTTGCTGATAAGTTTGGGTAGGTGCATTAGGACTAGCTACCACAACTTGAACGTGTTTGGTGTCAGTGGCTCCATCTGTTACTGCATTTTTGTTCTTATTCCAGTATTGTGATCGATCAATGTTATGTTTTTCATGCTAGGATTCTTTGTAGTGATTAATGGTACCTTCTTCTATGAGACCTTGTTCAAGGTCCATACCCTTGATTCTGATATTGTGATAAGTTTGTATACAGTTCATGCACATGTGATAGGCAAGCTTAGGATGAAGGTTGTTAATGAAGATTTTGATAAGATGTTGCTCTGGGGGTTGGTAAGAAAACCTTGTAGTAAGCCCTTGCCAGTGCTAAAGATAATCGGTCAGGCTTTCTCCTCCCTTTTGTTTGGAATTACATAGGTCAAGGACTGAGAGTTCATTTTTGACATTATGTGGATATTGGGCCACAAAATTTTTAGATAATTCCGTGAAAGTAGAGACTGTACCATAAGGGATTTTGTAGAACCATTCAAGAGCGGTTCCTCCCAAGCTTTTGGGAAATAGTCTCATGAGGAAGTTATCGCTATAGGCCACTTCTTGACAGGCCATGTAGAATTCTTTAATGTGACTCACAAGATCGCCCTTCCCCTGATATTTATCAAATTTTGGGGTCTCAAAGTGCTTGGGGAAGGGTATATCAGTGATGGATCAATCAAATGGATAAGGACATACCTCCTAAAACTTGAATTTTTTAGCTTCTGTCCCAGCTTTTAGCTCCTTGAGAGCATTTTTCATTTCTTCCCATTCATGATTGATTTGCGGGGGAGGATTGTTGATCGTGATTGCAGGATTTCCTTGAACCTGATATGGATCAAATGGTGAGTATGGAGGATTATGTGGGGGATATTGTGGTTTTTGGTAGGGTGGTTTTTGGTCAATGTATACGAGTTGTTATGGTGGAAGTTGTGGTTGAGTGGAATACTGTAGTGGAGGAGGTGGCGAAGCTTGATAAGATTGTTGCAATTGTTGGAAATATGCTTGTATTTGTTGTGGCATCAGATAGGTAGGATGAACCTATTGCACACCTATATAGGATGGAGGATAAGTGTTTTGCGGTGGAATGCCCCTAGTGAGAACTTGTTGTGGAGGGGGAATCGTTTGTGATGCAGAGGAAGATGGTATGGCTATGTAATTGGTAGAATGAGTTTGTTGTTGTTGCACTGGTTGGATAAAAGGATTAGAAAACTATTGTAGTGGTTGTGCCATGAAGTGATTTTCCCCCTGTGTTTGTGGTTGCAGCTACTGTGTAGTTTGGATAGTGGGTTGTGCAGCTGCGAAGGGGTTGATTGGTTGTTGTTGTGCTTGGTATGTGAATGCATTGGTGATTTGCTGCTGTTGGATAAGTTGTTGTTGGTTAGATTGTTGTTGGATAGGTTGTTTTTGTTGTTGGATAGGTTTTTGTTGGATAGGTTGTTGTTGTTGTAGCTGGATAGGTTGTTGTTGGATAGGTTGTTGTTGGTTAGGTTTTTGTTGGATAGGTTGTTGTTGCTGCTGTTGGATAGGTTGGATGAGAAGTTGGGGTACATCGAAGGGATTCGTGGATGGTTTTAGTGTGGGGGGATTTGGGTTGAACAACGTTTGAGGTGGAACTGTTGGCATTTGTTGTGATTGCATTGCTAGTGGAGCAGGAAAAGTGGACCCTTGCAAAAAGAAAGGTTGGTTATATGCATTGGTAGGTGGCATACCTATGGTGAAGAAAGGTGGAATAGACATGAAGACTTGGATGCTTTGATGTTGTGAACTGGTTGTTGCACTTTGATTGGGCTGAGTGGGAATTGGTGGAATGGTGGTTTGTTGTGTGCTAATTGGTGGTGGTGGAAAGTTTGCAATGAATGTTGGGATTGCTTGTGAAAGAGGAGAGATTGTGGTTTGCGGAGGTGTTTTCATAGTGATAGGGGGTATTGTTTATGCTGCTAATGTGGCATCAGGAGGTGGGGATTTCAAGGTAGGTGTAGGTGTTGTGTGTATGATGGAAGGTGGAATGGAGGGATGAACTACTTGTGTGAGAAGAGTTCCTACTTGTAGGGCTCATTGAAGTGGATCAAAAAATTCATTTCTAGTGGGATAAGGACATTCCCCTAGAAGTGTTATAGGTCATGTGACAAGTGTGGGTATAATCCAAGGTGGAAGTTGAAGTACTTGTTGTTGGATGTCCAAGAGTACCTAGTTGCTATTACATCCACTCATGGCATTTACCATGTGGACAAGCGTTGGATGATTGATAAATGTTTCCATGATACTTAGAGTGGGAGTTTCACTAGTGTCTACCCAGATATGTTCAATTTGATCATTGGGCTAAGGTGCATAAGTTACCATGGTGTTGGTATTGTCAGTCATAGGATTAGATGAGCTAGCGGCAAGATTAGGATCCATGTTCTTCCTCTTCTTAGTGGCTCGTGTGATATGTGGCATGAAATGATTATCCTAAAGGAATATGAGATGCAAGATGCATGCAAGGATGCACCTAGGAAACTAAGGATGACGATACTAGGATTATGATGTGCTTAAGATGATGGATGTGCTCCTATGGATTAAGGATGCCTTGATGTATGCAAGGATCAAGGGTTTCTTTCCCTAGTGTAAGATCAAGTGGATATGATTGTCTACCTAAGACAGACTTGTAGTCTTTGGTGGACAAGATTCTTTGCTAATGTAAACCAACCTTTTGATCAAGGTGATGAGGTTGGAAAAAGGCAAAGGGGATTATCCTAAAACAATGCTTAGTTTAAGGACATTCAAGGATGGGATTTGATTAAGATGTAGGTTTTTAGAAACTCAAAAAGGTATGCACTACCAAGTGAGGGGTGTGATCAAGGATGCTTTGGATGATGCTAGGCTGATTAGGATTGATTTGATTAATGCAAGGTCATGCTAGGATGAGTGTGTGATGTGTTCCTAAAGATAACAACCTAAGTGAGGCCCTAAAATGCAAGCTAAGTGAGCTTAAGAAGAGGTTGAACTTGTGTTTTTTGTAGTAAACCAACTAGTCATATTGTTCAACTCTAATAAAAGAAGAGTTTAGATGATATTTTCCCATGAAATGAGAAACCTTGTTGTTGTAGATCACTTTTTCAAATTGTTCTCATTTATGGATTTCTTGCTTGATGGAATCGATAATGTGTTGGTACTTGGTAGCCTCTCGGGTTGTGTTTTTCTATTCTCTTTGCATGGGTGGTAATGGAATTTTCACCTTCTTATGCTTCTTGGAATTGGTCATGTCCTATAAGTAAATCCAATTTTGGATGAATAGTTGGAGGTTTTTAGGACATATCTCATGAAAGACCAATTTTTTTGCAAAAGGATGTTGTCTTGATAATCTAGCAAAAAAGGTTGATCGTGTTCTAATTTCTCAATAGATTTGTTCTATGGAAAGAACCAATTTCAACATAATCAAACTAGAAAATAACAAGAATGTGTCTGAAAAAAATCTGACAAGGGACAAAGCAACCTTGAAGGATACAAGCACGTGAAAAATTTGAATGTTGGGTATTCCATTTGTGTTTTGGATTTGTCAATGTTCTTCAAGCACTTCAAGAACAAAGTCTACCTAAGGAATTGGCATAGCATTAAAATACTTGCTCATAAGCTTAGGCACACACACAAAAGCTAATCAAAATATGACCGTCACCAAGCACGCAATGGCTCCAATCATGACGTTGTATTATCCGATTCTAAACGCTCAGGGTGGCACAAATGGACAAGTGATCATGGGGAAGTTACTATCTTCCTTGCACAAGCATTATCACCTTTCGGGGGTGTTCTAGGTAGCTTCTAAGCCTAGAGTGTTTAGTATGGTTCTATGTTCGATTGTATCCTCTATGTCTGTGCAAGCATGATTCAGGCATATAGCCCCATAGAGCGTCTTGACAAAAGTGGTCACATAAATGTGATTGAGACCGCGAGACCACACTTAAGTTAGACAAGAGACGAGTATAAGCTCAAATTCCAACTGACTCCCAAGGCTTTAACCCCAAAGAGTAAATTTGATTAATGTGAGTTAGAGTGGTGTGGCTTACACCTCGTTCTCATGTGGGTCATTCTCGGGAGATTTTTTCCTCAACCGGCAGGCCCATCTAAAGGATTCATAGTAACCTGGATTGGCGACAAAAAGGAGTCTGGATTTTTTATTTTCCCACAAGGGGAAAAAAGCATACTCTCCTATCCAATATCATTTTCTCCACAAGCACGCAAGACATGCTTTTTTCTTTCCAAAATATTTAATTGTTTAACACTAAGTAAGTGTGTCTAGGTTTTTAATCTTCCCAAAAGGGAAGAGAGCATAATCCCCTAACACTTACTTAGGATTAACAAAAAAAATCTAACTAATTAGTCTAGGTGCCTAAAAAAAATTAGTACAAACACGATCGTTTGGTTGATGTAGATCTGAGGCAACCTGTAAGACAAATGTGAGTAGTTTTGAATTTGCATCTTTGACAAGCGATGCTGCAAAAAAATTAGTTAGTAGTTTCAAGTTTAGCCTTTGGCAAGTGTTAAAAACACAAGAAACACTTAACACTTGTTATTACATGATAAATATCACTTAAACAAAGCATAGACGCCGGTTCAGGGTGTAGACGCCGATTCTAGTTTTTGCTTAAAAATGACAGAAAGTGGGAAACAGGCTAAAAACATAGAAAAACCAGAGAGATATTTATACCAGTCAGAGACGCTGGTTTATAGAGCGTAGATGTCGATGCAGGGCACAGACGCTGATTTGTGAATCGTAGATGTCGGTTCATGAACTGACATTTATGCAGACACCGATGTACCTGCAAACATAAAAAGACAGCAAATAAAATTACTTTTCTTCTTCTTAGTCTTTAGTTTGATCAAATTTAGCCATTTAGAGAGTATAAAAACAACTAAAATCTATTGTCCTTTAAACCATTATCGAAATGTATTCTCCCTAATGGAAATTTGGCATAATTTCTTTTGTAAAATGAATCTCTACTAAAAAATAGAATGATAAGATGCCAAAAATCAGCAGGAAAAACAAAAATCCAGATAAGCCAAAAAATTTTGTTAGCAAAGTCTCAGACTAGCTCTTCCAGACAGAGATGCCAGTGCAGAGCGGAGATGCTGGTTCAGTGCAGATGCTGAATGGCAGTTCAGTGAGAACCAACATTTGTGTAGATGCCTCTGCGTGAAATGCAGACGCTGATTCACGTTCTGGGTGAAATTTGAAGAGAATTAAGATAAGAAGTTAGAATTTTTAGGGACGTAGGTCCCACCGGGTGTGCCAGAATGTAGTATGAGGAATTATTCAACCTGTTGGGAGAAAGCTCAAACATGTAAACATTAGTGGGTTAGCACATAAATTAATTAGAAATCATATATAAGAGCTAGCAAGAAACAAAGAGAACCAAATAACATCAGATTAAGCTAAAAATAAGTAAACAAATGCACCCTATTTTACTCATTTTGATTTTCTTTTTTAGATAGGATGTAGGTGTGCTCTATCAAACACACAAAATGCTATGGATCCCAATGCAATGCAAGATTGACAAAAAAAGAAGAAATATTCAAGAGCTAGTATGAAGAACTAGTCTCAAATCTTCTTCAAGATGATGATCTAAGCTATGAAAATGATGTGCAAGACAATTGAAATGAGCTATGACTCATTAACCATTAGCCTAACATGTAACTTCTAGATTATTTAAGCATGGAAAGCATAAAAAAATAGAAACTAAGAACATTAGCATGAAAATAACTATGAATTCTAAAGCAATTCTAGCATGATAACAATTCAAATTGAAAGATGAAAATATGAGAGGAGAAGGCCTCTATTTATAGAGTTTTTGGAGAGAGAAAGAGGCTTGGATGAAGTGGCACCTATGTGGCATCCACATAAGAGCCGCATAGGAGACACATGGACTTGAAAAGATGGCCAATTTTGCTTCAAAATTGGCATTAATATTGAGTAGCTCAATATTTCAAAAGGGGAGACAAAGTTGTAAGAGGGAATTAAAGAGGAATGGATGCCCATTTTGGAGAGAATTTCCCCATGTGGGTGAGCATTCCATTAGCCTTAAACAGGTTAGGAATCACCCATTAAACATGGTTAAAAGGATAATTAGGTGTGGAAGCATACTTAGGAAATGAGGTGATGGGAGTAGGGTAGGAATAGGGTAGGATTAGGGTAGGATTAATAGGTTCCTAGCTAAGGTTTAGATTATAATCCAAATTGAATTTGAATAAAACATGTTTTAGAAGAATTAGGAATATGGAGGATTTAATAAATATAAATTTATTAAAAGGGGATTTTGTGGAAGCAAATATATTTAAATAAAATACATTAGAATAGTATTTAAACTATTGATAAATGAAACTATTTAATTGATTGAATTAAATAGTTAGAGGAATAAGTGGGAAAAATAATATTAATAATAATATTAATATTTTTGGACGTCTACAGGTATCAAGCCTTACGCGGCTATATTCATGTTGTTGCCATGATGTGTATGTTTTGTTCATACACGCAGACTCAGATATGGAGTTTCAATTGTATTGTGTAATTCTGTTATGTGGCAGTTATAGTTTCTGGAGTTTGTTTATATAGAGCCGACGTATTGCATTGGTTCTTGAGTTGCGCCTATATTTGAGATATGCGTGTGTATATTCAAGTTAAGTTATGAGTTGATGATAGTTATCTAAAGGTGCAAAATGTGTTTCAACAAGATTGCAAAGTTAGAGTTAATTTGGTGAGGCTGACTTAGTGAAGCATCGCGTCTGTTCAGTTTATATTACACAATTGTAATTATGCTTGCGTGATTAGTAAAGCTGACAAGGATGTTATGAAGAGTTGTCTAACAGGTCCCTTGATCTTATACCTTGAGGAAGATACTTATAGCAAGTCATTTATGGAATGCTAAGTGTGAATGATAAGAAAAGATACAAGAAAAGTGCAGTGCAGAATGTCAGTTGAGTTTCATTCATCAAGGATCTATGTGAAGAAGAAGTGAAAGATTACAATACATTGGAACTGATCAAGATGATGGGTCTACTCTATATTTCATCATCAGATATAGTGCATATCCATTCTATAGAAGGTTGTATCCTTCACCATTGAAGTAGCGATCTTTTGGACAGTGAGTCCTCACCCTTAACTAGGTTATTTGTAAAAGACTCCTAACAGGGTCAGACCCTTAACCAGGTCACTATACTTATTGCATTGTAAAGAACAACTCCTAATAGGGTTGCAAGATCTTCTAATAGGGATTATTATAAACAAGTATAGTTCATTGTGGGTGTTAATTCCCACTGGAGTTTTTACCATTTGGTTTCCCTGTAACCAAATTCTGGTGTTGTCTATTGTGTTATCTAAATGTGCATTTACTTTATTTTAATGCGGAATTAATAAGAAAAAGAATTTAATTAGCTAATAACTGATTCACCCCCCCCCTCTCAGTTATCCTTTGGGACTATTATAACAATTGGTATCAGAGCCAAGTGCCTTGAAGAAGAAGCCTAACATCTTAAGGTAGATCAGATGGCATACTTCAGAAAAGAGAGTCCTAAGTTCAGTGGAGAAAATTATCTGGATTGGAAGAACAAAATGATAACACATCTACAGTGTGTTGGTTTTGACATCTTTGAGATAGCCACACAAGAAGTTTTTATTCCCTCCTTAAAAGACCTTTCAAGAGATGATGCTACTAGTAAACAGAATGATACATTCACAGCTAATGCAGTTGCCAAAGAAGCCCTTATAAGTGCACTATCTGACAGTGAATTTTCTGAGATCAATAAATTAGACAAGGCATACACAATATGGAAGTATTTAGAAGACATGTTTGAAGGAGATGTTCAAGCAAAGAATGTGTGCATGAACACATGGAAAATGAAATACAACAGTCTTGAGATGTTACCTAAAGAGAACATTAGAGCCTACAATCAAAGGATAAATAAAGCAGTTTCTGGAATTACAAACAATGGTGGAGAAATATCAGAATAAGATATAATGGACAAGCTGTTGACCACTTTAACATCAGACTATGAGAACAAGATCAGTATTATAGAGGGAACCATGAAATTTTCACAAGACTTCAAGAGAGAGACTTTGATTAGTAAGATCTCTACATTTGAGATATCAAGATTGAAGACTGAACCTAAAAGTGAAACAACCTTCAAAGCTTCAGTCCATGGTAAGAAATATCACATCTCTAGCAATAATGAGAAAGAAGAAGTTGATGAAAAACTAGAAGAAATCATTGCCATGATTGCTAAAAGATAAAATAAAGGTAGAGGGAAATATGAAGGACAACTTCCATTCAAATGTTTTTCATGCAACAAGATCGGTCACTTTGCATCCAAGTGTCCTACAAGAGTAAAGAAATTCAGATCTGATTATAAACCTAAATACAGGAAGGAATGCTATCATGCTGAAGAAGGTGTAATTGATGAAGATTTAGGAGAAGATGAAATTGGATTCGTTGCCCTTAAAGACATGGAAAAATTTCTTGAGCATATGGACATTGAAGATGAAAAGGAAACACAAGAGTTAGCTCTAATTTCCAAAGCATGCATCAGAATTGATTGGATCATTGACAGCGGATGCTCTCATCACATGACAGGTGAGAAAGATAGATTTGTTCATCTATACAAGTACAAAGGTGGTATGGTTAGATTTGGATATAACACTCCTAAACCTATCATAGGCAGAGGATCCATCGCCCTGGATGGAAAGAACAAACCATATGATGTTCTGTATGTTGATGGATTACATCACAATTTACTAAGTATTAGACAACTACTTGACAAAGGTTATCATTTGGAATTCAAAGACAATAAATGCATTATTAGCAACAAAGAAGGAGACATGATTGCATCAAGATCCAAAACAAAGGGTTATTTTTTTCAGCTCAATTCAGATGTAAGTTGTTTTGTTGCAAAAGTGAATGATAGTCTATTATTGCATAAGAGACTCTATCATATCAATTTTGATAATATAGTAAAGATAAGAAATGTCAAGGTAGTTAGAGACCTTCCAAGTATTGCAAGACCAGTTGACACAATGTGCAGAGAACGTGTTATGGGAAAGCATGTAAGGATCTCTTTCAGAAGCAAGTAGAACTTAGCTGAAAACAAGCTAGACCTAGTTCATACAGACTTATGCGGGCCTACTCAAACTAGATCATATTATAGAGAAAGGTATTTCATTTTGTTTGTTGATGATTTTTTAAGGATGATGTTGGTTGTGTTCTTAAAGGAGAAGTCGAAATCCTTTGAGAAGTTCAAAATATTCAAAGCCAAAGTGGAGAATGAATCTGTATTAAAACTAAAATGTCTAAGATCATATAGAGGAGGAGAATTCAACTCTGACCAGTTTTATGAATACTGTGAAGAACATGGAATTAAAAGACTGTTGAGTGCACCTAGAATCCCATAGTAGAATGGAATAGCAGAAAGAAGGAATAGGATCATACTTGATACAACGCGCACTATGATGATTGAAGGAAAGTTTGCGGACACCTATTGGAGAGATGCAGTCAATATAGTAGTCTATACTATCAACAGAACACAACTAAGGCTAGGCGTGGATAAGACACCTTATGAACTTTGGTTTGGTAATGTACCTACAGTAAATTACTTCAGAATATTTGGAAACAAGTGCTACATCAAGAAAGATGATGGCGTTGGTAAGTTTGATGCTAGAAGCGATGAAGGTACTTTCCTTGGTTACTCTACTAAAAGCAAAGCATACAGATGTTTTTATTTGAGATTAATGAAAATAATTGAAAGTAATCATGTAAAGATTGATGAGAATTTCATGGTTCAAGAAAGATACTATGAATATGAACCTATGATTGAGATGAACCCAGGCCTAGCAGTAAAGACATTGTTATTGAAGAAATGTTTGCTTGCATTGATGTTTCATATAATGAACCTGAATGAAGCAAAGAAGTATCACAGATTACAAATGAGGATATCACACCAAAAGTTTCAAAGTTCACATCTAGGTATCATTCAAAAGATGATATCATTGGAGATCAGAGCAGTAGTGTTTTGACTAGATCAAAAGAAAAAAGGTTAACAGTGGATGAAGAGGTATGTTTAC